>SEMN01002098.1:0-15379 GCA_005408345.1 Macquaria australasica | reverse complement strand
CTGAGTCAGTCCATGAAGTAACTGACAATCCAATGCACACGTCTTCTTTTATAGCCACCCCTTTCACCCTCCTTCTGTGGGCTGCTGACCTTGGCCTTTTTTCTGTGATGTTTTCAACCTGCTCTGAGCCAGACACTACGGTTTCCTCCCTTTTCTTCCCACTGTCTGATATACTCTAACCTCCCACTGCCAGCTGCTGCACTTAATTAAAAATACAAGACTTATATGATTATGCCCACATCCAACAACACATGACTACATCATGATTATGACTGAACCTGACTGAACCTGACTTTACCTGACCATTATCAATATGGTTGACTTTGATTGACTTAATATATTAATATATAATATATTAATACTGTAATATTGATTATGACTTATTTGACCTCTCTGACCTTACCCTGCAATGATTCAATACTGATTCACCATTATACATCAATATTATACCACATTTGGTGAATAAAATTTCCCACATAATCCCCCCTTTGGGACTGAAACAGTCCCAATCATCCCATAGAGGGAGGCTAAAATACATATATCATTACTGAGTACCTGAATTATACATGAGGTACCTGAAAGTTAGATAGTTTTGAAAACCACACAGTCTGGAGGTAACATATCGGCACACTCTTATATTTTAAACACACAGTATTTGAATACATCAGGACACTTCTTATCCCTCTTCCTGTGACAGCGGAGTTTTTCTGACCCATGAGCAACAAGTCTCGGGTATTTTAGTCACACGCTCAAAATAAGGGTGTGATCCAGAGTGAAATCCACCATCACAGGAGTACAACCTGGAAAACCTCTCCTCCCTGTTTTGCGGGGAGCAAGTAAAAGCCAAGTTGTACCTATCTCCCTTACCAAGACCCAAGAGAAAACCTCCTAGTCAGTAGAGGGAAAACCCTTAGGCCTTAGCGTACAATCTTTCACAAACATTCAGTGTATTAGTAATTATTAGCATGTATTTGCAGCAATTTGTCTTGAACACTGTCACAGTCACATACCATTGTACAGGTCATCCGTTGTGACCTGGAGCTTCAAACCCTGTATTACCTAATCTGTGACCCATCTGTATGATGATTTGACATACTCTTAAAATGTGCTACTTAAAACAATGTTAGTGGTTTCATAAGAAAAATATCCACTGTCTAAAGATACACAGCTTAGGTGTTAGGAAACCTCTTCAGATTATTGAAAATCTGGCATCAGGATGTTAAGAAATCCTGGCTTGTGATGAATATCAAAATTATGGGTGCGAAGAAACCCCTGCAGGTGTTATAAAGGAACCTGGCATCAAACCACACATTAAACTCTCTTCAGGTGTTAAAGAATAATCTGGCAGTAAAAATGATCACAGTAAAAGTTCATATGGTTGCTTTTGTTGTCTTCAGCCCAGGCACTTTGCGTGTCGTTGAGAGCCACTAACACGAGAGGTTACCAGCACCTCGATGTTCGTGTTAGCTTGGAATCCATCGTGATGATTAAGAAGCGTGTAGGGTGTCCCATAGAGGCAGCTGGAGGAGACTCTTCTCCAACTGTCCGAGCTTTCAAACAATAATGCCTGTTTTAACAAGACATTCAAAAACTGGTTTAATGCCAATACATACAACTCAAAATGAACCTTTCCTTCAGACAACTGATCTTCAAAACTCTCATCTCTCCCTTCAGATATGTGTGTTGTGCAGCGCAGGTCTTGTGGTTTGCAGTCTGTGTGTGTGTGTGTGTGTGTGTGTGTGTGTGTGTGTGTGTGTGTGTGATGTTCATGTGCTTCCTGCACTAACTGGTTATTTATAGAACCTGTTGCAGCATCAGGCCGGCACCACTCATAGGCGTAAAGCAACATATCTGGACAATATTATATTTAACCATTAGTTCTGTTCTGAGGTCAAAATTATGCCTGATCTACACAGCAGATCCCCTTTGAGCAGATTAATGGGGCAGAATGGAGACAGCAACAATGAATGTTTACTTTTAGTTCATCATGGCAGGACAATGGGGTATTATATTTTTCTAAGACTGATGTTCTTGAGGCACATGTTCTCATATATTTACCACTTAATTTGGGTTTTATTTCAAATTCTTTTCCCATAATTACTGACTCTGTAGCCCCAGAGTCAACTAAAAACGTGACTGCTTGCCCTGAGATCTGTAGTATTAACTCTAACCTGATTTTATATGCTTTGTGACCCAATTAGCACGTTCCCTCCTTTTGACCTTTCTAATTCTGTTTAACCTCAGTGTGTGCAATCACTTGTTTACTAAAGTGTGTGTAGGCATATTCATGAAGGCCTCTGATATGTATTTAACATGTTACCGACAGGTGGTGTGGATTGTTGTTCAGGTGTCTTTTCTGAATATGTGCTTGCCTTCTTCAAAAGTGTGTGTTGGGTGTTATCACCTTCCTGATGTGTAGGATGTTCCTCACTGTGTGTCAGTGAACCAGTTAATGCCAACCCCTCCCTCTCCTCAGGCTCCACTTGGCATCAGTCTGCTTGATTTCTGTCCTTCCTCTCAGGACTAGCTTTGGCCCGATGTCCATGTTTGTCGCACACAAAGCCTGCGTTGGAGCGCTCATGTCCTCCTCTTCTTCCACGCCCCTGATGCCTCTGTTGCGTGCACGTCGTCTGGTGTGACTTTGGAACATTATCATCACAGCCATTTGTAGATCTTTCTCTCCTTTTTTGTCTTTCTTCTTCTTGGTCTCTCTGACGATTTTCTCAGTATGCACTGCATGTGCTTTGATGACAGACAGTTTTCCTGAATCCCATGTAATGCATGTTTGTTTCAGCACGTTGCTAATTTCAGGTTTCAGTCCATTGATGAAGCTGTTTCTGCGTAGAGACCACTTCATGAACTTCTCCTCGTCTGTCAGGTCTGAATGGTGATGAGATTGTCGTTGATTCTTTGTCGAGTCTGTGTCCTGATCGGGTGCAGCGCAGAGATAGGGGAAGGTCTTTGTCCGATCTCCCTGTTTCTCCCAGGAGATTGAGATCTGGTTGTACAGCTGGAGGAGCACTGGGACTTGAGCAGAGTTGTATGGTGGTGGAGCTGAGTCGAGGTCAGAGTCCTGCATTTTGAGACACTGAGACACAGATGAGATTCTCCTGTCCCTGCCTTGCATCTTCTTTCCCTCTTTTATCTTACTGCTACCTGATCCCATTTTGAAAAAAGTCTGATAATTAATTTTTGTTACTATTACTTTAAGTTTAAAACATTTCCACTTGTTGCTACAATCAATTTTCACACTATTAAGAATTTACCAATCCCTTTGTTGATGTTATTAATCTCCACTTTTTATATGTTTTAATCAATTATCTTGAACAGATAATCAAACAACTTCATCAGAGCACTTTGTCTCCGAGATTGACATTCCCCCTTGTAATACAGTCATTGCATCCTGCAATAAATTAATTCAGCACTGAAATGCCTACTGTGCTACAATAATCAAAGTTATATTTCCAGGTTTTTCCCAAAACCTGTAAAACCAATAGATCTCCCATATATATTTATCGGTGTTGTTAAATTTCCGCAATACAATTCATTAGTATCATTACTATTATTATTATTATTATTATTATTATTATCATCATTATTATTATCATTATCATTTTTCCTTTTTTCGTTTATTCTGTCATAATCAGTTTGAGGTTGGGACTCACTCAACATTGTGTGTGCAGCAGGCTGGTTCATCACTGGAGTCCGTCCCCCCGCCTCCAGTCCTCAGTTTGACACAGGATGAATTAAAGCATACAGAGGAGGAGCGGCGGAATCCAGATCCGAATCCAATCAAAACGCATTCTGTGATTTTGTGTACCTTGGTCAAAAAATATAACGTGTTAGTTTGTGTTTTTTGTGTATTTTTCTGCACAACAATTTGTTTCCCATTTTCTTTCTCCTTAGAAAACACTGAAATCACTCAGTCTTTGATTAAAACACTAACATTGCTACAAACTGATCAATTGTGAATCACTGTATAACTCATTCCATGCTTTACTGGTGAGTTCTTATCATGAGAAAGAAATTATTTACATATGTACAGGGTGTTTCCTCAGCCGAGCCACTCAGGGCTCCTTTACAGCCTTGGTTTTGAGCAAGCTCTTTCTGTTCGGTGATATTTTCTCACATCAGTGTCAATTGTTCTACTGTTGACAGTTACTAATTTAATTTTTGAATTTATGATTTTAAGCTATCACTGGTGTTTTCAGTGATTTTTCTACAAGCCAATTAATCAGCTGATTTAATGCACGCACGCATTCACTGTCACTCCATTCTCTGATTACACACTTTTCTCATACACACACTCCTTTCATACACACACTGCTCTTATACACGACGTCGCATTCACACCCCCCTAGCCGGCTGTCACTGACCTCAGTGACTTTTACTTATAGCCTGTCCGAGCAGTCCTCCTACCTAGGAGCGGTAACCACAGAACTATTACTTTTTTTTTTTTTTTACTTTTTACTTTTTCTCTTGCTGCCCGTGCAGACCTCCTAACCTTAGGAGCGGTAGCCACAGGTGTTTTTTCCCATCATCTGACCGTGCAGACCCTCAGACGTCTCAGAGGCGGTATCCTCAGATGTGGTTTTCTTATGCTTGCCCGTTCAGACCTGCTTCAAATCATTCAATAAAGCAGCGGTATCCACAAGACTTTAACTCATACTAGGTGCCTACCCGTGCAGACCTTCTCTGATACAGAGAAGCGGTAGCCGCAGGACTTTTCTATATTATATTCTAAGTCTCAGACTATTATACTATAAAATTTTCTTCATCTAACAAGCTATTTATAATATTTTTCAGTATCAGCTAGATCTCCCGATTCTGAAAATATATATATATTTGTATTTTAGTGCACTTTTTATGCTAAGTTAACAAGCTACCAGGCCAAACTAGCCTGCTAATGCTAAGCCTTGCTGGCCTCTGTTCTCCCTAAGCAAAATACAGTCAAAGTCTGGTCAGTCAAGTCAGTCAACACACACACAAATCACATCTGAACTCTTACTTTAAATCTAGGATGTTTGGAGGAGAAGCAACGTATCGTCTGTGACCTGGGCGAGGACACACCGTGCTCAAAACAACAAGTGTATGCAGATTTTTAAAGTGGCTCTGCTTACCTGTAAATCGGGGCGCCCCTGTTGTTAGAGCTGCAGTGACCTCGTCCAAGCCCCAGGCCCCACAGCCTCTCCTGGCTGGCTCGCCAATTTGATGTGGGAGAAAAATCCCAAAGATGGGCCAGATGTCCTCAGGATCTTCCCCACACTATAAGCACTTCAATACTCAAAAATAATTCAACTGAGTCAAAAGAGTTCAAATATGAATAGAGTTTACTGATAAATCAACAAGTATAGCAAACCCGAGTTAGTTCATGGAGCAACCAACAGTTAAGCATACGAGCGCACACAGACCTGAGTCAGTCCATGAAGTAACTGACAATCCAATGCACACGGCTTCTTTTATAGCCACCCCTTTCACCCTCCTTCTGTGGGCTGCTGACCTTGGCCTTTTTTTCTGTGATGTTTTCAACCTGCTCTGAGCCAGACACTACGGTTTCCTCACTTTTCTTCCCACTGTCTGATATACTCTAACCTCCCACTGCCAGCTGCTGCACTTAATTAAAAATACAAGACTTCTATGATTATGCCCACATCCAACAACACATGACTACATCATGATTATGACTGAACCTGACTGAACCTGACTGAACCTGACTTTACCTGACCATTATCAATATGGTTGACTTTGATTGACTTAATATATTAATATATAATATATTAATACTGTAATATTGATTATGACTTATTTGACCTCTCTGACCTTACCCTGCAATGATTCAATACTGATTCACCATTATACATCAATATTATACCACATTTGGTGAATAAAATTCCCCACAACGTTGCGTGGCATAACAAATGTAATCATTTCTTAAATATTTCTTCATAATGGTACCATTTTGTTCAGCATTTATGTGTGACATAATCACAATGTGTGACTGCCCCAATCATTTTTTTTTACATAAGTGCATACTGGATGCTCTGAATGTAAAATTAAACATTAACTTGCGCACTTGCTTACAATCACAGAAACACATGAAGTTAGTACAGAAGTGCCAAACTTCAAATGTGGTAAACTGGAATTCGGCATGCCTGTGTTGTGCTCTTCCCATCACTCTCAAAAGTTTGCTCTGTTTTGGGGATTCATTAAAGAAGTGTTAAGAGTCGATAAGAGGAAATTGTGTAAGGCATGGTTCACCCCTCAAACTAAATTTCAGTCATCAACAACTCACCTCAGCAGTAGAACCTTTACATCTTTCAATTTTCATATAACCAACACAGAGTGTGTTGACACAATACTGCATTAACTTTTTTGCAAACTGAAGTAAAAGTTGGCCACTTCTTTCCAGATCAATAACAGTTAAATGTCCACAAAAGTCCCCCATGCAGCATCCATGTCTCATTAAGCTACACAGTCGCTGAGTGGTCAAAAAGGTACTGTTCGCTACCAAAGAAAACAGTCATACTTTGTTTGAGGGAGTGCTGTCTGGCTGTATCTAAGGCTAAAGAAGCGGCCTCTGTAACTTCAGTTGTTTTGAAAAAAGTTAATCCAGTGTTGTGCTAACAAACTCTGTGTTGGTTATATGGAAATGAAACCTCTCCCAAGTTTCTACTGTCAGTGAGGAGTTGATGACAGAATTTATGTTCTTGGGGTGAACTATACCTTTAAGATTTAAACATTGATAAACTATTTTAGTTGTGAAGTTTGACTTTAAAAATACAGTGCATGCATCTCACCTTCACAAAGGTACTCATAAAATGAGCCTATCTTATGAAGGTACTCCTTGGCATAGGTGTTAAGTGTGCAGCGTGGGGTTAATACTTCACATTTATTTTCATCCTTTTGGTCTTCTTGCCAAGAAGTTGCACTGGCTTGTAACCAAGGGCATGGAGTTTCTCAAGCTGCAATGACAACATTATATATTTGCTGTTTAAAGCAATGGCAAAAAAAGCAACAGCAAAAATAACTAAGCATATTTTGTTTGGGAACATATAACATTGTTGATGACAGCATCCAGGTTAATTTGCAAAAAAGACTTCTGCACACTGTCTATTGCCATTCAGGATGATCTTAACTTCATGGTGAGTTTAGCTTTTGTATGTGCACACAGGAAAGGCTCATACAGTAGAAGCAGACACCAACTCTTCTATACAGACAAACAGCAAAAAAATCTAATGTCTTATACAAACAGGAGTTGCTTTGATGGAGTTTGACACCATCAGGGTCTCAACTTCAGTATCCTCAGGCTCAGTTTGAGACTCGCAATCTTTAAGTATATATACAATTTAACTATTTTGTCTCATTTGTAGCACAGGTTTGGCACCTACATAGATAGGAATGTGTAACCACTGTGCAACTGGACAGTTAACACTGACAATCTATAGCAGAGGTCAGTAACTACATTTGTCCAAGGGCCTGAATTTTTCAAAGCACACAATGTAGGGGCCAGACTTTAAATATATATATATATTTATATAAAAATTTGAAATATTCACATTTTCTGAATTCATTTATATTCTGTGGGCCGGATGGGAAGCTTTGGCGGGCCGGATGTGGCCCGGGGGCCGTCGGTTGATGAACCCTGATCTATAGATTTATTCAAAATAAAGGCAGAATCTTCGTAATTCTATGTCTGAATGGGGAAATGCTACACATACATTTACAGTTGACAATGTGCATACATTGTAAAGTGCTTTGAGTAGTATGTAGTAGTATGAATGCAGTCCATTTGTTATTTCCCATCCACTTGATAATAATTCTTGATTATTATATTGCACCTGTGATTCTGTCATAATGTAGGCCTGTATTTGTTATGAACTCATAAGTATCACATAGATTTGCTGTGTGTTCCAATTTTGCTGTAGTAAATAATTAGACGAGGACTATGATATGTGAAGGTGAAGATGCGATTACTTATGGGTATTACTACTGAAATAAAAACAGTACATTAAGTGATACTCTTGCAGAATCACAATTACATCTGTCTTCAAAGTTGATAGTTAAATTTGTTCTGATGACACAGACAGCACACATTAAGAAAATCACTGAAAAAAACATTAGCTCAAAGGTCAGAATCCCTTTCTGACGTTTCAGTGGCGTGCACGCTCACTTAATCACAAATGGCACCACTGAATTTATTTCCTAGATTATCCAGACAGTTTAATGTAATATAAAAAAGTGTACATACCAAGACAATGGCTTCATCCTTGATGGATGCAATGTTGTGGTTCTTCTTACGACCAACCACCCATTCCTCTCGCTTCTCATCAAACCTGTGAAGCTTTTTCTTAAGGCGCTGCTTCAGAGGCTGCTCCTTTTTACAATGTGAACAGATCTTCTGCGCACAAAATAAAATGCCCCGACAAAAGGGACAAATCTTTTTTGTAGACCCCCCTGGCATTATGACAGACAGACAGACGAACAGACAGCCAGACAGACAGGTACAACAGGATTTACAAACAGACAGACCGACAAACAGAAAGACAAATACAGATAAGACAGAGTACAAAGTAATTAAGAAAGATAGACAGAGAGAAGGACTGAAAAGTAGAGATAGATAGAGATTAGAGATGGATAGCAAGGTAGAGGTTGGCTCTTAAAAGTGCCGTTTGGTTATATAATTTAGGTGTACTCAGGTGACAGATGTAAGGATTGACAGGAGCTGCAGGAAGAACAGAAGAAAATAATTATATAATGTAGGCTAGCTATGTTTACATTTGTATTGAAACGTTTAAAAGTGTATCCTGTTTTGTTATAAATACTTAAGATAAATGAACAGAAATTCACGTTTTTCAATTTCCTGTAACACTGTTAAAAGGCGCATCAGATGGATCTGGGGTTTAAAGGTCTGTGCACGAGGCCTAGTAATAATGTTATTACTGATACATTACTGTATGCGTGAAGCAATATGACAACGAGAGAAAATGACAACGTCTAGTGGAGCGCAAACAATTAATGTGTGTGTGTGTGTGTGGGGTTACTTTGTGCAGATTGGGCTCCGGAAGAAAAAGTCCCATTCATTTTCCAAAATAAACTGTTTCTGTTGAAGCGTTTCCAACAGTGGCTTGGGCATGAAACTCTCCCAGTTCATCAGTACAAACAAATAAAATTGAAATAATTCAAGTTCAAGAGCAAGTTTAGGGGACTGTGTACATGAAAACGCTGGGCCTATGTCAAGTACGAGTCTCAAACTACATTGCCTCATGAAATCAGCCAATCGCAAAGCTCTGCTCAGTTTATGGATGGTCGATTTTATTTTATTTCATTATACAGCGGAGTATTTTGTTCCTGACTGTAATCAACCATCTGCAACACTATATAATGTTATACTGAATATAGGTTATTTTACGGTTTTAGCTGGTGATGAGGCTCATGGGTACTGTAGTATTTACTTGACACAACAAACCGATGGAAAAACGGTATTTCTCAGAAAAGAAACAACAATATTTAGAAGCGATGGTCGGCTTGTGGGGAATTTTATTCACCAAATGTGGTATAATATTGATGTATAATGGTGAATCAGTATTGAATCATTGCAGGGTAAGGTCAGAGAGGTCAAATAAGTCATAATCAATATTACAGTATTAATATATTATATATTAATATATTAAGTCAATCAAAGTCAACCATATTGATAATGGTCAGGTAAAGTCAGGTTCAGTCAGGTTCAGTCAGGTTCAGTCATAATCATGATGTAGTCATGTGTTGTTGGATGTGGGCATAATCATAGAAGTCTTGTATTTTTAATTAAGTGCAGCAGCTGGCAGTGGGAGGTTAGAGTATATCAGACAGTGGGAAGAAAAGGGAGGAAACCGTAGTGTCTGGCTCAGAGCAGGTTGAAAACATCACAGAAAAAAAGGCCAAGGTCAGCAGCCCACAGAAGGAGGGTGAAAGGGGTGGCTATAAAAGAAGACGTGTGCATTGGATTGTCAGTTACTTCATGGACTGACTCAGGTCTGTGTGCGCTCGTATGCTTAACTGTTGGTTGCTCCATGAACTAACTCGGGTTTGCTATACTTGTTGATTTATCAGTAAACTCTATTCATATTTGAACTCTTTTGACTCAGTTGAATTATTTTTGAGTATTGAAGTGCTTATAGTGTGGGGAAGATCCTGAGGACATCTGGCCCATCTTTGGGATTTTTCTCCCACATCAGGCTTTAGCCGAAGCTAAAGAAATAAAAACAGGGATAAAAACTCGTGATTAAATGTTGAGTATAGCTGTTATAGCAACAACAAAAAAGGAATAATAAATGAAAATACTGCTTCTGTGCTCTAGTCTCCACTGACAAAAAAACGTGGTACAGGCACGAAATATACTTCCAATTGAAATACACTGGTTTAAAAAAAACGTGGTGCAGTCACGAAATATACTTCCAATTGAAATACACTGGTTTAAAAAAAACGTGGTGCAGTCACGAAATATACTTTCAATTGAAATACATTGGTTTGAGAATCGTGCTGAGTGTCACGAAAAAAAAGGAAAATTCGTGTCCATGTACACGAATCAATAGATTAAATTTCGTGACTATTTCACGACCTGCCGTGATACCGGGTTGATCCATCCCTCATCTATGATGGATGGAATGATTGATACATAGATGATAGATATGTGTGGATATTATCTATCTATCTATCTATCTATCTATCTATGTCTTTCCATCCATGATAGATGGATGGATAGATAGGTATGTGTAGATATCCATCTATATCATGGATGGATGGATACAGGTCTATTTATCAATTGGTCTATCATCGATGGATATTCAAATGGATGGACCGATAAATGGAGTATATGCACACGTCAAAAGATTCTAGATCGACACATCAAAATATATATGAATATTGACAAGAGACTGTGTATTTTGTCCACACGATAGGCAGCACAGGTCAGCAGCAATGTATATATTGTTAATCTGAAAATTTTAAACTGTTTCAAAGTTCATGTCAACATACAGTATGTAATAAATAAAAAAGCTTTAATATGCCGATTATATTGGCTGACAAACCCTATAACAAACAGGTCAACACAGTAGTACCAGGCAAAAATGAACAAGGAACAATTGTGAAAGCTCAGAATAGTTTGAGTTCCCTGACATGAGCCAGACTGCCCGTTCTCATTCCTTCCCTTTCCCCTCAGTCAAGTACTGGAATGGAGTGAAGCAGTGATGGTTGGCTGCTACGCCAGTGAGACAAACTAAAGCCAAGGCTTCACTAAATTATCAAAGACACACATGAAAAGCATGTATTAAAAATACATTCAGGAGTCACACAACATTGTTTGGGAGCCAAAAGTCTAATGGAGCTTGAGAAAAAAACCTCATTCCTGAACAACTAAAATGGTCCAAATGATCAAACATGACAAATACTAACAATGGGCATATGTGGATTATAAGGATTGGCCTACGTGCATGAAAAGTCTAGGGAGCACCCTGGATTAAGTTAATGTCAACATATGTAACAAAAAAGGCCTTAATCAGCTGACCAGTATATCACAACAATATAACAAATAGGGTAACACAGTTCTTTCAGTCTTCTTTTAAACACTTTTTATAAAGGCCTATACATACAGGCAGCAGGAATTGTTTATTTAAGCTGGGTTTTAGCTGGAGTAAAAAGCTCTGGGCCCCTGCCTAATCTTACTAGCGATGACATGTATAGCCGCATGTCATCATTCAACCGCTGGTTGTCGAGGTGGTGTCCAGGTAATGATGTGGGCTTTGTAGATAATTGGCGGACTTTCTGGAGAAGACCTGGTCTGATTAGGAGAGATGGCATTCATCCCACTTTGGATGGAGCCGCTCTCATATCTAGAAATCTGACCGAATTTATTAGTGGCCCAAAGCCATGACAACTCAGAGTTCAGACCATAGACTTAATATAGTCTGTGGTCCAGACCAGGAGGCAGAGTTGCAGTCCTACACGCTTCTCTGCGCTTCCATTAGAGCAGTTACCCACCCTAAACTCCACAGAGAGGTTGTCTGCCCCCCGACCACTTAAATTATTTAAATCCAAAGTAAATAGAAGAGGAGTTACACATAAAAACCTAATAAGAAGTAAAACCTCCACTGCAACAGTACAACAAAATAGAAGAATTAAATGTGGACTCTTAAACATCAGATCTCTCTCATCTAAAGCTGTTCTAGTAAACGATCTAATATCAGATCATAATATTGATTTATTTTGTCTCACTGAAACCTGGCTGTGTCAAGGTGAATATGTTAGCCTAAATGAATCCACTCCCCCCAGTCACATTAATACTCACATTCCTCGAGGCACAGGCCGAGGAGATGGAGTTGCAGCCATCTTCGACTCAAGCCTATTAATCAAACCTAAACCTAAATTGAATTATAACTCGTTCGAAAGCCTTGTTGTTAGCCTTTCACACCCAACCTGGAAAACACTACAGCCAATTCTATTTGTTATAGTGTACCGAGCTCCTGGACCGTACTCTGAATTTTTATCTGAATTCTCAGAGTTCTTATCAGGTTTAGTCCTTAAAACAGATAAAATAATTATTGTAGGTGATTTTAATATTCATGTGGATGTAGAAAATGATAGCCTTAGTGCTGCGTTTATCTCATTATTAGATTCGATTGGCTTCTGTCAGAGTGTACATAAACCCACTCACTGTTTTGACCACACCCTCGACCTTGTTCTTGTTTATGGCATTGAAATTGAACATCTAATAGTCTTTCCACAGAATTCTTTGTTATCAGACCATTTTTTATTAACTTTTGAATTCCTATTACTGGACTACACGCCATTAGGCAAACATTCCTACACTAGATGTCTATCTGATAGTGCTGTAGCTAAATTTAAGGAAGTGATTCCATCGGCATTAAATTCAGTTCCATGTCTCAATATAACAGACGACTCCGATGCTAACTTTAGTCCCTCCCAAATTGATCATCTTGTTGATAGTGCTGCAGGCTCACTACAAATAACACTCGACTCTATCGCCCCTCTAAAAAAGAAGATAATAAAACAGAGGAGGTTAGCTCCATGGTATAACCCGCAAACCCGCAAATTAAAACAAACATCGCGAAAACTTGAAAGGAATTGGCGTTCCACCAATCTGGAAGAATCTCGTTTAGCCTGGCAAGATAGTCTTAAAATTTATAGGAAGGCCCTCCGTAATGCCAGAGCAGCTTACTACTCATCATTAATAGAGGAAAATAAGAACAACCCCAGGTTTCTATTCAGCACTGTAGCCAGGCTGACAGAGAGTCACAGCTCTGTTGAGCCATGTATTCCTATAGACCTCAGTAGTAATGACTTTATGAGTTTCTTTAATGATAAAATTCTATTAGAGAAAAATTCAGCACCTCCTGCCCTCAGTTGGTACTGACTTATCTTCAAACACAGGAACCTTAGAAACAACTGTAAAACCTGTACATTTAGACTGCTTTTCTCCCATCAACCGTGATCAACTACCATGATTTCCTCATCTAAGCCATCAATGTGTCTCTTAGACCCCGTCCCAACTAGGCTGCTTAAAGAAATTTTACCCTTAGTTAGCACTTATTTACTAGATATGATCAATCTGTCCTTATTAAAAGGCTATGTGCCACAGTCCTTTAAAGTAGCTGTAATTAAGCCTCTTCTTAAAAAGCCCACTCTTAATCCAGGGGTTTTGTCAAATTATAGACCTATATCTAACCCTCCTTTTCTCTCTAAGGTCCTTGAGAAAGCAGTCGCCAATCAGTTGTGTGACTTTCTACACAACAACAAGCTGTTTGGGGATTTTCAGTCAGGATTTAGAGTGCATCATAGCACAGAGACAGCACTGGTGAAAGTTACAAATGACCTTCTAATTGCATCAGACAAAGGACTTGTCTCTGTACTTGTCTTACTAGATCTTAGTGCTGCATTCGATACCACTGACCATCACATTCTATTACAGAGACTAGAACATTTTATTGGCATTAAAAGGTACTGCACTAAGCTGGTTTAAATCCTATTTATCAGATCGATATCAGTTTGTACACGTTAATGATGAATCCTCTATGCACGCCAAAGTTAGTCACGGAGTTCCACAAGGTTCTGTGCTTGGACCAATTCTATTTACCTTATATATGCTTCCTTTAGGCAACATTATTAGGAAGCACTCCATAAATTTTCATTGTTATGCAGATGATACCCAATTATATTTATCGATCAAACCAGATGAAACCAATCAATTAGCTAAACTTCAAGCATGCCTTAAGGACATTAAAACCTGGATGACCTGCAATTTTCTGATGTTAAACTCAGGTAAAACAAAAGTTATTGTACTTGGCCCCGAACACCTTCGAAACACATTATCTAAAGATATAGTTTCTCTAGATGGCATTGCCCTGGCCTCCAGCGAAACCGTAAGGAATCTTGGAGTTATCTTTGATCAGGATATGTCCTTTAACTCCCACATAAAACAAACTTCAAGGACTGCCTTTTTTCATTTACGTAACATTGCAAAAATCAGGTACATCCTATCTCAAAAAGATGCAGAAAAACTAGTCCATGCATTTGTTACGTCTAGGCTGGACTATTGCAACTCTCTATTATCAGGCTGCCCCAATAAATCCCTTAAGACTCTCCAGCTGATCCAGAATGCTGCGGCACGTTTACTGACAAGAACCAGAAAAAGAGATCATATTTCTCCAATATTAGCTTCTCTACACTAGCTCCCTGTAAAATCCAGAATAGAATTTAAAATCCTTCTCCTCACCTTCAAAGCCCTAAATGGTCAGGCACCATCATATCTTAAAGAGCTCATAGTACCCTATTACCCCACTAGAGCACTGCGCTCCCAGAATGCAGGGTTCCTTGTGGTTCCTAGAGTATCTAAAAGTAGAATGGGAGCCAGAGTCTTCAGCTATCAAGCTCCTCTCCTGTGGAACCAGATCCCAGTTTGTGTACGGGAGGCGGACAACCTCCTCACATTTAAGAGTAGGCTTAAGACTTTCCTCTTTGATAAAGCTTATAGTAGGGCTGACTCAGGTGACCCCTGGGCCCCCCCTTAGTTATGCTGCTATAGGCCTAGACTGCCGGGGGACTTCCTATGATGCACTGAGCTCCTCTCTCCTCCTCTTCCTCTCCATCTGTACGCCCTCATATCCCATCAATGCTTGTTAGTAATTCAACTTCTTCCCGTGGTTGTGTGCTTTCTCGCCTCTCTCTCTCTCTCTCTCTCTCTCTCTCCTTCTGTTGCTTTCTGCAGGTATTTCTGCCTCCGGAGCTGTTGAGTCTGGGATCTGTGGTTCACTGACCACCTGCACTGCCCGTGCTCCTGCTCTGCACCCATGCTGCTAATACATTGTTGCTCTTATTATTGAAT
>SEMN01002097.1:0-15395 GCA_005408345.1 Macquaria australasica | reverse complement strand
AACAACAACAGCTGAAACAACGACTGAGGAAACAACCACAGTTGCTGCAACAACCACAACTGAGGCAACGACAACAGCTGCTGACACAACAACATCTGAGGCAACAACAACAGCTGTGGCAGCAACAACTTCTGAGGGAACAACAACATCTGAGGCAATAACAGCTGCTGCAACAACAACAGAGGCAACAACAGCTTCACCAACAACAACTGAGGCAACAACCTCAGCTGCTGAAACAACAACAGCTGTGGCAACAACAACATCTGAGTCAACAACAACAAGAACTGAGGCAACAACAGCTGCTGCAACAACAACAGAGGCAGCAACAACAGCTTCACCAACAACTGAGGCAACAACAGCTGCTGCAACAACAACAGAGGTAACAACAACAGCTTCACCAACAACAACAGAGGCAACAACAACAGCTGCTGAAACAACAACAGCTGTGGCAACAACAGCTGCAGCAACAACAACAGAGGCAGCAACAACAGCTTCACCAACAACAACTGAGGCAACAACAGCTGCTGCAACAACAACTTCTAAGGGAACAACAACATCTGAGGCAACAACAGCTGCTGCAACAACAACAGAGGCAACAACAACATCTGAGGGAACAACATCTGAGGCAACAACAACAGGTGAAACAACAACAACAACTGAGAAAACAACATCTGAGGAAACAACAACAGCTGAAACAACAACGCTTTCTGATACAACAACGCTTCCTGCAACAACAACAACAACAGAGGCAACAACAAAAGCTTCACCAACAACAACTGAGGTAACAACCTCAGCTGCTGCAACAACAACAGCTGAAACAACAACAACAACTGAGACAACAACAGCTGACACAACAACAACAGCTGAAACAACAACTGAGGAAACAACCACAGTTGCTGCAACAACCACAACTGAGGCAACGACAACAGCTGCTGACACAACAACATCTGAGGCAACAACAATAGCTGTGGCAGCGACAACTTCTGAGGGAACAACAACAACAGAGGCAACAACAACAGCTGAAACAACAACTGAGACAACAACAACATCTGTGGCAACAACAACAGCTGAAGCAACAACGCTTCCTGCAACAACAACAACAACAGAGGCAACAACATCAGCTGCTGACACAACAACATCTGAGGCAACAACAGCTGCTGCAACAACTTCAGAGGCAACAACAGCTTTACCAACAACAAAAGAGGCAACAACAACTGAGGCAACAACAGCTGCTGCAACAACAACATCTGAAACAAGAACAACTGAGACAACAACAACAACAGCTGAAACAACAACCGCAGTTGCTGCAACAACAACAACTGAGGAAACAACCACAGCTGCTACAACAACAACAGAGGCAACAACAACATCTGAGGCAACAACAGCTGCTGCAACAACAACAGAGGCAACAACAACAGCTTCACCAACAACAACAGAGGCAACATCCTCAGCTGCAGAAACAACAACAGCTGTGACAACAACAACAGCTGTGGCGACAACAACAACTGAAACAACAGCTTCACCAACAACAACTGAGACAACAACAGTGGCAACAACAGCTGAACCAACAACAACAACTGAGACAACAACACCACCTGTGGCGACAACAACAGCTGAAACAACAACAACAGAGGTAATTTCCTCAGCTGTGGCAACAACAACATATGAGGCAACAACAACAACATCTGAGGCAACAACAGCTTCACCAACAACAACAGAGGCAACAATAACTGAGGCAACAACAGCTGCTGCAAGAACAACAGCTGAAACAACAACTGAGACAACAACAACAGCTGAAACAACAACAGCAGAAACAACAACCGCAGTTGCTGCAACAACAACAACTGAGGAAACAACCACAGAGGCAACAACCACAGCTGCAGACACAACAACACCAGTGGCAACATCAACATCTGAGGCAACAACAACAGCTGTGGCAACAACAACATCTAAGGCAACAACAACACCTGAAACAACAACTGAGACAACAACAACAGCTTCACCAACAACAACAGAGGCAACAACAACAGCTTCACCAACAACAACTGAGGAAACAACAGCTGCAGCACCAACAACAGCTGAAACAACAACAACAACTGAGGCAACAACAACAGCTGAAACAAAAACTGAGACATCAACAACATCTGTGGCAACAACAGCTGAAACAACAACGCTTTCTGATACAACAACGCTTCCAGCAACAATAACAGAGGCAACAACAGCTTCACCAACAACAACTGAGGCAATATCCTCAGCTACTGAAACAACCACATCTGTGGCAACATCAACATCTGAGGCAACAACAATAACAACTGAGGCAACAACAGCTGCTGTAACAACAACAGAGGCAACAACAACTGAGGCAACAACCACAGCTTTTGAAGCAACAACAGCTGTGGCAAAAACAACATCTGAGGCAACAACAACACCTGCTGTAACAACAACAGCTGCTACAACAACAACAGCTGCTGCGACAACAACGCATGCAGTAACAACAACAGCTGCTACAACAACACCTTCTACAACAACGATACCTTCTGTGACAACGACAGCTGCTACAACACCTGCTGTAACAACAGCTTCCACAACAGCAATGCCTACGACAACAACTCCTGCGAAAACAACAAGACTGTCTGTGACAACGACCACTGCAACAACAACCACAACTGCCGTCACAACACCTGCTGCAACAACAGCTGCCATAACTACAACATCTGCTACAACAAAAACACCTGCTGTAACAACATCTGCGGCAACAACAGCTGCTGCAACGACGCATGCTATATCAACAACTTTTGCTACAACAAAAACACCTGTTGTAACAACATCTGCTGCATCAACAACACTTGCTGTAACAACAACAGCTGCCACAACAATGCCTGTTGTAACAACAGTTGCGCCAACCACTGCCACCGTTAAACCTATTTATACTATCTCAGCAGACTTGCAAGGAGAACCGTTTTCAGATAACCTCACTGACCCCAACAGCAGTCAATACAAAGATCTTGAACAACGAGTTGTGTCAACGGTGAGTAAAATTTCAAATTGAATTTATTTTTTATTGACTGTATCAGTGTTGTGAATGAGTGATTGGACAGAATATTTAAGCTGACAAATCTGTTAATTTGAAAATTAATTTTGGTGAAATGTGCATTTCCGTTTAAATTCAAAGACAATTGTGCTTGAAAGCTACTCAAGGTCTTTCAATGATCTTTTCTTTTTGCAGTGCACTGTCATATACAGAGGAAGATTTGGTAGTCACTTTGACCACTGCTTTGTGAGACAGTTCAGGTAAAAACATTTTTCTAACAGTGGGTCACTGACTTTGCGTTATATTCAGTAATACGGTCTTAAAATTGGTACATGACACAAAGCAACAGAATCGTTTCTTGTCCCATTTTGTTTCATAATATAGACCTGGTGCACCTCAAACACGAGTGGACGGAACTCTGGTAGAAATGGGGATTGTGTTCAATCAGACTACTCCTACTGCAGAACTTCCACAGAATAATGTCATTGCTCAAGTCTTTGTTGAAGCTGTAAATAATTCCAACAATAGCTTCAACATAAGCATAAATCCCACCTCAGTCGTAACATTGGGTAAGTAGACACGGCACAATATTTCACTCTAATCAGTATGTAAAACATTTGAAACAACGTTCTGTTCATGCTCTGGTTTTAAATAAGTCAACAACAAAATAATGTTACTACAGCTAAGTTTATCAGTGTTGTACAGTCCAATCCATCCATTCAGCAGTGGCTTGTGGGGCAGGATGAGCTATTCTCTAAGCTACCCTGTATTCAGCCAGAATGCTTGTTTTGTAAATAATTTGTTTTTAACTTTAAGTTTGTTTGTTTTTTAAATGAGCAACTTTAGAACTGGATAAGATGCAAAAAATCTGTAAAGCCAACTCTTCCTAAACCTTTTATGATGGCTGTTAAAAGTCTGTGAAAGTGGTTCCAAAGTCAGTTCCACTTCAAACAAGGATAAAGAAATCATTTTGGTTTGGGCATGGATACTTTTTTACTTTTTCTTTTAAAAACATGTTTTTACAGACGGTCCAGTTCCAGCTGCACCTGTAACTGCTGCATCTACAACTGCCACACCTACAACTGTTGTACCCACAACTGCAGCACCTGCAACTGTAGCACCTACAACTGCCGCACCTACAACTGTTGCACCTACAACTGCAGCACCTTCAACTGCAGCACTCATTACAACAAGTGTGACTTTTAGATCTCGTCTAAACACATTTACAAGCGACCTGCTGAATCCATCATCTGCGGCTTTCACAAATCGAGCTTCAATGATAAAGACACAGGTAAATCTCACCTTTGGAATAAAATCTGCTGGTACACCTACTGAATTATTTTATCAGAGAGCTCAAGCCCCCACACAAAGAACTGAAATGTTATGGTAACATTTTATAATACAGCCCCTGATTTACAGCGTAATTGTGTTGTGTGAATTAGGTACCAAGAAGATACTAACCACTTCCTACTGCAGTAAGTACTTTATTGGTACCTGATTCATACAAGGATTTTACACTGTAAATCGCAGGCTGTATAATAAAGTGTTATCAAAGTTATCATTAAAAACAAATGTCATAAAATGTCAATAACCTTCAATATGCTTAACAATTATTCTTTCATTTCCTCAATGATGCTACATCTTGAAAATATATTTTTATAGGACGTCAGTGGTACATTATCTCTACAGTAAAATGCAAGGCATTTCTGAGTCACACATACAATAAAAAGTTTAATGTACTACCATGGGCTGCTGCTCATCTTGTTACAACAAGGCATTTGGCAAGTTCCAAGCACTAAGAAGAATGGGCATTAAGGCATGCTAAACTTCAATACTTATACTGTATATGATAAAACATGTTATGTAAACTTGAAAATGGTCCTGGACAATTTCCTAAGTAGAAAATGTCTCCACCAGGAAAGGGAACAAATACAAGTTGAAAACATGTGAACACTACCCAGAAATACACATGTAGAAACTTAATGTTAGTGTAAAAGGTTAATAATAATCTATTCTTTAAACCCAGGAGTGCCCATAATTTTTCCCCTCCTGTCTGTCTGTCTCTATGGCTCAGTTTGTTGTCTGCACTACAGAAAGCACAGAAAACACAAGAAAAATGCAAACAGGAAAATTAGGAAACATTCATCTTCATGCTTGCTAGACAGTCATAGAATTGATGACAGAGACATCAAGGGGAATATATCAAGACAAATAATACTACACCTCCACCTCGCTGTACAACTTATCTCATATACACACAGTTCAGTGTAAGGCAAAGAGTGTTTAAATACAATTTGTTTTCTGTTTCTGCAGCTTGTTCCTAGTTTCCAAAGAGCATTTCCTTCCTCCTTTAAGTCCTTGGACGTGGTGTCATTCAGGTAATTTCTTAAGACTTATCGTGTTACAATTGAAAACTAGTGGCCTAAATCTGATATTTCAAACAGTATTTTTTGTTTCTCCTTCTGCAGAAATGGATCCATCATCAATGACATGAACCTTAGCTTTGAAAGCACATCTGTTCCTAATAACACTCAGATTGCGAGTGTTTTGATGAGTGCAGCTTCAAATGTCACCGGCTTCGACATTGAAGGCAGCTCCATCTACGTGAATGGCATATGTAAGCAATATTGTGTGCTACTTGATAAAAAATATCGAAAGTTGCACAACTGTTCATTAAACTAATGTTTTGTTTCCATTTCTCCTTATTTACAGTTTCAAGTGGAGTAAGCCACAAGATCAGTCTCGTCATCGCATCCTGCCTGGTACTGTTGTCATGGCTACTGTCAAGCCAGCAATAGCATCAATGCTGATTTCCATTTGAATTGCCATCAGAACATGACTGCCATCACTGGTATGAAAAAGGACTTTGTTGTCAGTAAAAATCCAAGATTCATAATTGTCTTTGGTCTTGTCTGGTTTCGGATGATCTATCAAATTAATTTTTACACATTAATGACAGTGGATTAGGTATGTCTGTCGAACTGAACATGTTTTTGTGTCGGAACTTTAAGCACCTGGTCCATTGAATCATCACTAGAATAATAAGCCAAACATATAACAACACTTTCTATTAAGCCCTGGGATTTCAGAAAATAAATGCACTATTAATGTACAAATGCACCTTTCTTCACTGAGCACTGTGCTATTGCAACATTTAACTACTGCTGTCTTCTTTAGTCTTGTTCCCTAAACAAGTAAAATCAGCCACATTGGAAAGTAAAACCATAAAATCACTCTCACCATTGTCTGAATGCAGTTTATTTTGACACATGCAGATTGAGAAATATGAAAGCTAGATTTCAAACTGGACTGTGAAATGAGTCTTTATCAAGATAGGTCTATTCAATATGCTGTTGTTTTACTTTGAACTTAAAATTAACTAAACGTTTCTGTACTTTCCAAATGTAAAATTCATGTTTAGGTTTTACAACATAACAGCTCCACAGAGAGCACATTGTAAAGGGAACGTGTCTTACATTAAATGAAGGAAAACGTGCAGCTGGGCTGCACACCCCAACCCTGAAGCAATGCATATAGTTTTATTAAGGATGGTGATATACAGTATACATCAAAACAATGCACTGTCAATTTTCTTATTTATACAATGTATTTATGTAATCATGTATTCTGTGAGAGTTCTTGTAGTTTGTACAATTTCTGTCAGAAACTTTGCAATGATCAGAATACAAAATATTTGAAGCATTTAAATAGTCTCTTGTGTGATGTTTTGCAGTTTTGGTGGGTGTGTCAGGGCATGTTTAATGTCAGGAGCTTTAATTAAAGCCTTGGTGATGGTGATTTTCACACACAGTCAAACCCTACCATGTGATTTCATATGCGATTTCACAGTAGCGTCTTACAATCAGCCAGTCTCAGCCATTGTTGTGGCAGTGAATCAGGTTTGTTCAGAAAGAGAGAAATGGGAGTGGTACATAGGTCACTTTGGCTATGACATTGTTATTTATTCAAATACTGCCAGACAGTCTGAGAGATGCGTTGGTCTTAAATCACCCCAAACTCACCAGAATCAAAACAAGCATCAACCACAGTCGGAGTTAATTTTCCATGATGGCTCTCACAATAAAAGAAGCATTTTAATAGACAGTTGAAAAAGACTTAAGGCTACCAAAACAAGAATAATGTTTATCAATAATGTTTAATAATAATGTTTACATCTTCTTAGGAACTTGTCATTTACACATTAAATGAAAACTTCTCTTTTGTGCCAAAAAACAAGAGGGTTGTGATCTGTGTACATGGCAATGAACAATGAACTTGAGCCAATATAAACAATATTGAGAAGGAGGTACAGACGCAATGGTGGACACAATGGAGTAACTACAGCAAAATCATGAGTGAACTATGACTTCAACATATTATTGTGACATACACAGGACTTTCTTTTACAATCAGGGTTACCGACAACATAGTCAGTTTCACTCAATTTATTTTCCACTACATAGGGACCACAAATCTTTGCCTTAAGGGCAGAACCAGGAATTGGAAGGAGAGCCACTACTTTGTCACCAACTTGGAAATTTCTGAAATTTGCACCTTGTGACTGAAGATGATGTGCAATGGATTTTTGGTGTTTTATGGACAGCGAGGGTATGACTTGAGCGAAGAGTTTTGACATAAAATTGGAACCTTGGTCTGTCTGAATGGATTTTGGCAAGCCAAAACTGGAGAAGAAATTTACAAGGGCTTTTACAATGGCTTTGGCCATGAACGTGCATAATAGTTTCGGGATTGTGGCAACCCAGGGGATTCAGAGGCAAGATTCACAATAAAAGAGGAGACTTGGAGACAGTTGACATAAACAAAGTGTCCTTTAATAAGGAATTCAGGGGAGAGGGGAGGGGGTCAAACTTTAACTGAAGGTTCCTCCCGTCCGGGGTCTTTTTCTCTGGGGCCTTCTTCAGCGTGGGGTTGTCCTGCCTTCCTGGGGAGCAAAGCAGAGAAAGAGCCGTGAGTCCTTGTAGTTACCCTTGTTTCTAATCCGGTTGGTCTTTTCCTAGTCAATACTCTTCCTGCCACCCTCTGGGCGAAGAGCCTCCACACTGTGTTCCTCTTCCCTCTTTGTCCAAACTGCTGTTGCCTGGCAGCTTGATGAGTAGCTGCCTCCCCTGATTACCTGATGGCTTGCAGGTGGGACCAATTCCACGTGCCCAGAGGCTGCAATACATGGACAGGGTAAAACACTCCCTCTATCACCTCCCCCAACCTAAGCTTGGGGACTCGCCTCCTGTGCTGGATGAGCTTGGCTGTTTCCCCTGGTTTGCCACAGGATATCGTGTGGCAGTGCACATCAAGGTCAAAATGATGATGTTGTAAGCTTGGGGATTCGCCTCCTGTGCTGGATGAGCTTGGCTGTTTCCCCTGGTTTGCAGATCTGGCCAGCCCCCTCACTGATCTCACCCGAAAAGGTGCCCCAGATCCGGTTCAGTGGACGGAGCAGTGCCAAATGGCGTTTGATGGGTTAAAACAGGCTCTCTGTGGGGAGCCTCTGCTCCACACACCTAACTTCTCTCTCCCTTTCATACTGCAGACTGACGCGTCGGACAGGGGGGTGGGGGCCGTGTTGTGCCAGCAGGTGCGGGGTGTCGACCGCCCAGTGGTGTACATCAGCCGGAAGCTGTCAGAGAGGGAGTCCCGGTACAGCACACTTGAAAAGGAGTGCTTGGCTATCCGGTGGGCGGTCGGGGCCCTGCGGTACTACTTGCTGGGACGGGCCTTCACCCTCTGTTCGGACCACGCTCCGCTCCAATGGCTCCACCGCATGAAAGATGCCAACGCACGGATCACCCGGTGGTATCTGGCTTTACAGCCATTTAAGTTCAGGGTGGTCCATAGGCCGGGGGTGCAGATGGCTGTAGCCGACTTCCTCTCTCGTCCTATGGTGGGGGAGTAGGTTCGGCCGGATGGCTCCCCGGCCTCAGTCGGGCGGTGGGGGTATGTGGTGGTGGGGCGTGGTTGGAGCGTGGCTGCAGAGAGGGAGAAGTGGGGGAGTGGATCAGGAGCTCGGGGCGGGTCGCCCGGGGAGGCACAGGTGCAGCGCATCAGGGGTTGATGAGTGTTCTTATTAGCAGTAGCAGCCCTGAGGACGGGGGTCGGTTGGACCGGATGGACGGGACGACACGACACGCCGGACGGAAGACCACAGCCGTGGGAGTGCGCGGGTGCAGCGAGAGAGAGAGAGCCGGGAGGCGGACAATCGATATTAAAGAAACCTGCGGGTTATACACGCGATCAGTGTGTGTGTGTCTCTGTTGGCGGGCCCAGGGGAGGGTAGCAGTGGGTACGCTACAATAGGCTTATTTGTTTTTCAATCAACTTGTGAAGTTACAACCAGTTCACTGTGACATTATAACTCACCTGAGACCCTGCAGCACCACCTGCCTGTGTTGCCGTAAACAGCTGCTGCAAACGTTTGAGAAATGGACTCAAACTAGCTAGGACATTCCATGTGAAATTTAAATATAAAATCAAATGAGTGATGTTAGTTATATCCAGCAAAGATATTATTGTAATTCAGTGATATTTAAATCATTTAAATTATAAATACCAAATGAAATCTTATGGTAATTTAATAACATGAATTGTTACATCAAGAGAAAACTCAATGGTTTGTGATGCTTTTTAAAAAGTCTACTGATGGCTCAGCTATAGATACATGTGATAATAGAATATTTTAAGGAGAAATTAATATATAATTAGGGGAAAACAAATAAAGACATCAGAAATATGAGCAGATATGTTTGGGCATCCCTTCATGGAGAACTGAATTGGCATAAAATATGCTCAGTTGGGGATATTGTGTTGGTGATAAAGTAAAAGTGTGGTTTCTTTTAGAATTTTACACCAGATATATCCAGTAAAACATGTGTTGGAGAGGGATGGACTGGATATTGAATAATCTTGCGACTTCTATGGATTAGAAAAAGACATTTGTCATTTTGCTTTTTATTGTATTTACACAAAAATATTCTGGATGGATACTGAACATTTTAGGAAAGGAAAACACATTCAAACTACATTATAACTACATTTTACTTAGTTTTGAAAGCAGTAGGATGTACAAAAATCTTTTTTTGTAGTTGGTTCTATTAATGGAGAAATTCCACAAACATAAAAAGATATGGACTGACTCCAAACCTCTTTATCAACATTTTGTAAAATGGCACCACAATTAGATTTGTCAAAAACAGGACGACAAGGAAAACTCAATCTTTTTGTTATATAAAAAATATGCACAAAGTATATTATTTTCATTTATTTTTATTATTTTTAACAAAGAGGAAATAATGTGTACCAAAGTATACTCATCTACAGGGGGAGCCATCACCTTAAAAACATGTGTCTGTCTCCCTGTCCCTCTTCTTCTACCAAATGTGTGTTTTCCCAATGCTATTTTTCATTTATCCGCCAGATGCCCTCAGACTTTCCCCAGCTAGTTGAGATCCTGCCATGGCCATCTGCCCTTCAGTCGCCTCATTCCCCTCACCTGAGCTTCCCTAAGCCCATCTACCCACCTGCACTTCAGTCCCTCATCAGTCACTCCCTACATATACCGGTCCCCTTCCTTTGTTCACTAGTCAGTTCATACTGCTTGCCATGTGCTTAGTTTCCATGTTCTGGACTTGCCCTTTGGATGTTCCTTTGAGCTTCTGTAACCTGGACCTGCCAGTTACCTGCTGCCTGTTTTCCTGCCTGCATACCTGTAGCCTGTAAGCTCTAAGAACATTTAAATAAATAATTGATCTTCATGAGCCTCCCTGTTTTGTCTGCATTTGGGTCCATTCCCTGCTGCCTATGCTACCCTCCATAACAACGTGTTTCTCCATTATCACTCATAAAGTTTTGATATTCAGTACACTATCTGCGCCATCATTTGAAACTTACAGGTGACAAAAACATGGAACTCAAAGAAACCAGGAAAACTGAGAATCAGGCAGGAAGACTTGACACGAAACTGACCAGTATATATAGAGGAGTACTAAATGAGGGACTCACAGGCAGGTGAGTAAGAAAACAGGTGAACCTAATCAAAACTGGTGGGAACAGAACAAAGACAGGAAATGAAAAAGCACACAAGGAAACAAGAACAGGGATTTCAAAATAAAACAGGAAACAAGACCAAACAAGAGTCCAAACGAGAGTCCTGCGTGGACCATGACACCTTTTAACAACACTGGTGTTTACATATATGCAGATTTTCTGGATCCAAACCTCTCTTCTGTGTTTTCTCAAAAGAATTTGAAATGTACATCAGGACTCTTAAATCTCTTATTTTGAAAAATGCTTTTACAGATGTTCTCCTATTTTTCTACGTTCCTTTGTATTTACTGAAATTTCCAAATAAAGTGAAAAGAACAAGCAATACTGGTGACTTCCACTTTTATGTTTCCTGTATATATCAGAGCTTAAAGGAACTTTTTGTCATTAGATAGTAGTATGACTTCACTAGTAGTAATGCATGAACATCATCAGCAAGCTTCCAGCTGGTTGGACAGAAGTGAATAGCTCAAGTAAACTCGACTACAGTTTAATAATTCACAGCAGAATGCAACATTTTTCATGTCTGATTCTGCTATCAAATCCCTCTGTAACAAACAGAGTAGATCCAGCCTACTGATAGATTTTACCTCAGAAGTTAGAGGGTAAGACAAAATACACGGTAATAAAACACAATGTTCCACAATAGGCCACAGTATAATCACATTAATTCATTAAAGTTCTGAATTCACTGCATTATTGCTGTGGTTATAGTTAGATAAATATTGCCTGTCAAGTCTTGATTATGAAAACTGCAATACAATGACTCGCAATGACCTTTAAGTGAGGGAGGAGCAAACCCACATTATATAAAAATTTGGAGCTGCATCATTGTCTCTTGAGCTGTTTTTTTTATTTTATTCAGTTCATCAGAATATATATAGTGTGGTTATAAAAATACGAGACAAAACTAATCTGCCATGAATTAATACGTAAGTCACAGGATCGTCAACAATGTTTGATTGACAGGTGATCTCTAGGAGGTGCAATACAAAAACAATACAGGGATAGGCGCATAGCCAAAGACGTCACTGAAACTACAAGCTATGCATTCTGACAATAAAAACTTAAAAATAGAACAACGGGATTGTCACTGCATAATTATTATGCTGCTAGCTACAAGCTCATTGACTCATAATGAACAAGTACCATTAAGAGTCAAAAATGTTTTGCTCAGTTTGAGCAAAAACCTAAATAGACTTGAATAAATTCATAATTTTTCATTGCTTAATGCATTCATCCATTTTATGCCACTTATTCTCTTATTCTTATATACTGCTGGGAATTACTGAAAAAAATGTGATATAATAACAAATAATTTTAGTCCAAAACGTCCCTACTGGTTTTCCTTCATAATTTCATACTTTGGCCAGTTTGATCATGAAACATGCCATTCGATGTGGTATTAAAAAGGTATTTAAAAAAACTTAAATTTAACTGAATGACCCTGCATAAAACCTTTAAAGTACATGCAGTATGCTTGTATTTATTACAATAATATGCTGCAAAAAAGTATTTTTCACTGACATTAAGGTTGGAAACAAAATAGAAGTAGATAGTGACCATTCATTAAACATACTGAAATATACTGATTTCAAACTGAATCATATTGATGTCATGGATTTAAACATACTCAGAGGAATATGAGGAAATTAAACTGAGATGTTTTTCTTTTGATTTGCCCATGCAAACAGTATTGTTATGTACTTTAACTGTATTGTATCATTTATTTACAGATTTACCCCGATAACTCCAAATATCATGTAGAATATTCATTCAAAATGTTTGAATGTGCAATTCTGTCATCATATTCCTTTTTGTCTTGCATTTCTTCCTGCTCCATTGCCACTTCACTAGAGCTCTATATTTATTTGTTTGTCATAACTTGTCCCACTGGTGGAACTGCCTTCAACATTCACATAGGTGGAATGCACCAGCAACTTCTATCACAGGACAAAAGAAGGGAGGCCATAGTACTGACGCCATAGTACTGAGCCAAGAAAATGACAGATGACAGATAGATGAGATCCTGTGAATTGTGTTTGTTCATAAGGTCTCATAACATTTCTGAAAAATGTATCACGTATGAGCCACGTCATTAGCCTTTATTCCGTTGTAATATATATAGGCCTTAATAGATGTGGACTGTCACATAAGGTGAAAGGTTTACAATATCAAATACGTAAACTGGACGGAATTAAAAAGACACTGAAATTGTTTTTTTTATAAACATCTAAAGCAAATACAAAGGGATAATTTGTAACTTTTCATCTTTTCATTTTGGGTAAGTACATTTTTAAGTCTACATACGCTTTTGTACATTTATTTGTGTGTTTGTGTGTGTGTGTGTGTGTGTGTGTGTGTGTATATGTGTGTGTGTGTGAGAGAGAGAGAGAGAGTGCATGCATGTGGTTCTGTTTAATAGTTGTGTGTTTTGTTTTTTATTGTACCAATAAATTGTATTTATAACCTCTGTCCTAATTTTAGGAAATGTTCATGCATTTCTATTGCATTATAAATTATGTGTCATTATCACATGTTTAAAGTGATAAGAGATTGTTACATCAAGTTATTAACATTTTTTCTAATATGTTGTGAAATTCTGCTTCAACAGTTTCTCTTTAGGTTATATTCTTGTTTTTTCCCAATTTAAAGTGCTATTTAATTTTTCCCTCATGTTTTTCCAACCTGTCTTTTGGTAAAAATGCAATGTTTTGGTACAGACACACCAGCATCCTATTATTAAATTCAGATAGAAATATAAGCAGCCTATAACAATTTATAAAAAAAAAAGATGCGATAAAGTATTGGTTCTTAAGGGAATCTTGATTTTGTTCTTCATCAAGGGGGTCAGAGGTCAGGATCAACTTGTAGCACTGCTGCACTAATAGGGGTTTAGTGCGTTGCCCAAAGACATTTCAGCCTAGTTGATGCTTGTGAACATTTGCACGGATTGAGTGTTTTGGGTGGTTAAAGAGCAATCTCCTCACTCAGTGCACCTGCAAGTTCAAGTACTCTTCTTGTTTAGGTAATGCATGTAGACGTGTATATTCCATCAGCTCTGACCTGAATAAGATCTAATGGAGAAATGGAGCGTAAAGACACTGGAAATCAGATATAATATAATTATGATATAATAACAAATAATTTTAGGACGAATTGTCCCTACTGGTTTTCCATCATAATTTCATACTTTCGCCAGTTTGGTAATGAAACATGTCATTTGGTGTGGTATTAAAAAGGTATTTAAAAGTCTTAAATTTAACCAGATGACCCAGCATAAACCCTCTAAAGCACATGCAGTGTACTTATATTTATTACAATAATATGCTGCAAAAACATCTTTAAAAATTCAGTATTTCCCACTGACATTGAGGTTGGAAGCAAAATAGAGGTAGATATTCACCACTCATTAAATATACTGATTTCAAACTGAATCATATGGATGTCATGGATTTGAAGATAATAACTCAGAAGAAAATGAGAAAATGAAACTGAGATGTTTTTCTTTTGATTTGCCCATACAAACAGTATTGTTATGTACTTTAACTGTATTGTATAATTTATTTACAGATTTACCCCGATAACTCCAAATGTCATGTAGAGTATTTGCTCAATATGTTTGAATATGCAATTCCGTGATCATACTTTTTTTCTATTATTGCATTTCTTCCTGCTCCATTGCCACTTAGCTAGAACTCTATATTTATTTGTTTGTCATAACTTGTCACACTGGTGGAACTACCTTCAGCATTCACACAGGTGGAATGCACCAGCAACTTCTATCACAGGACAAAAGAAGGGAGTATGCCATAGTACTGAGCCAAGAAAATGACAAATGAAAGATAGATGAAATCCTGAATCCTGTGATTTGGGTTTGTTCACAAAGTGTCACAACATTTCTGAAAAATGTATCACGTATGAGTAACGTCATTAGCCTTTATTCCGTTCTAATATATATAGGCCATAATAGATGTGGATTGTCACATAAAGTGAGAGGTTTACAATATCACATACTTAAACTGGACGGAATTTAAAGACAGTGACAGATTTTAAAACATCTAAAGCAGATAGAAAGGGAGAATTTATAAGTAGTTTTAAGTATATATGTACGCTTTTGTACATTTATATGTGTGTGTAAGAGAGAGTGTATGTGTGCATGCACGTGTGTCTGTTTAATAGTTTTGTGTTTAGTTATTTATTGTATCAATAAATTATATTAATCACCTCTGGCCCCATTTTTTGGAAATGTTCATGCATTTCTATTGCATTATTATGAACATAAATGAACATTTTTTTTGTAATATGT
>SEMN01002096.1:0-15412 GCA_005408345.1 Macquaria australasica | reverse complement strand
GGGGAGCAGCATGTTGCAGGGAAGCAGAACTGCCGGATTCTCTTCAGCAGAGAGGCCTGATCTTGAGCTGAAGTCTTCTTGTTCTCCTTCTTCTTGCCCTTTTAGGATATTTGAAATAAAACAGCAAGGTAAGTACAGAGCTAAAAAATAAACGTGTAGTTCAACATAAAGATATTTCACTTCACAACCTCTGATGGAAGAAGTACTCAGATCCTCAACTAAATACTTAAATAAAATTAGGACTACAATGGGAAAATCCTCTATTACAAGCATAAGTTCTGCATACACAGCTTAAGTGAGAGTGATCCATTTTATCAGTAAAATGTACTTTCGAATGAAAAGTACAAATTGTAAAGGTCCTGCAGTTTTTTTCTGTTTTCACCTGATTCTCATGCTTTCAGATCAGTTGGACAAGAGAGATCCCTCACCATGAAGCCTTCATAGGGGCTACACTGTTCTATTCACTGTAAGTGAACTTTGAACTCTGAAATCTTGTGACTTATCTTGTTTAATTTAGTCTCTCTCTTTATTTCTTTCAATCTGGTCTAACTGATTTAATTTCCCAGATGAATGCATCCATACCTTGCAGAAGATTCGGCAGATTCTGTTGCTCTTCTTAGCCTGGGTCTCGTTGACAGTCCCAAGATCACTCTGATCACTGGACTCTGATGTGTCTCCAGATGACAGTTTACTGGATGACAACATGACAACCTCGTCCAGTTGTTTATCTGAAGTGGGCTGGATCTTTGTATTCCGCCATTTGCAAAAGCAGCTCCACCACGGCGACTTCTTCTTCTGCACTTTGTCATCTTTAATCTCACGATCTGAATTTTTCTGTGTCCTGATAGTCTGAATTGTTGCAGTATCTAGACCCGTGAGGACAGATTTCATTGCCCGGATAACTCCTGCCAACATCTCCTTGCATGCTCTGCAAGTTGAGAACTGGCAGCAGGTAGCAGCACAGCCACTGGATGATCCTCCAGCCAGTGAGGCTTGAATGGTCTCTGACAGAACAGAGTTGACCTCATCTGTGATCGTTCTCACAACGGCCTCCGTGAAATTGGGTCTTATGCTAATAGATGTGTCTGAATCAACCACATCACAGAAAGACTCGCCAAAAGAGCCTTTCAGACTCTGCTGGATGTTGTCCTCAGTGATGTCAAAGTTCTCCCTGAGAAGCTCTGAGGGCAACTTCTGGCCAACCGCCTCTGTCCCACATACTTGGGAAAAGGTGGGACTTCTCGTAGTCAAGGCTTTTGATAGAGCATCGGTGATCGTCTCTATGACAAGCCTCAGCACCTCCACACCCAGCTTCTCCTTTATGTCCACATTATAAATGCCTTGGCTTATTTCCATGCGCTGCCTGAAAAATAAAAAAATAGTGAAACAAAGTTAAAACACAGAAACAAAAATGTACACAACAAATTTCACAATTGAATTCAAGTGAGTTTCAGTGAGAAAATTAGATGACCTACTCTTCAGTAAGGCTGTTAAAAAACCCTTTGATTATGGTGTGGAAGGTGTTTTTCAGGCCATTGAACTGGGCTACTGCTGTTGCTCCATTGTCCTGTCCTGAAGTTCCTGGGTTCTCTGTGACTGAAGACCTCTCTTTGCGATGCTCTGTTGGTGGTGATGAACTGGTGGTGGATGTTTTTGAGGAAATATCTTCTTTGTCTTCTGGTGTGATGTGTGAAGCCTCGATGTTGTCACTGGAGCCAATTGAGGGAGTGGTTGACAACTCTTTAGGAGACACGCGGCCGGATGTCAGGTCGCTGCTGGCCATCTTGATAATTTCGAGTCCTGGTGGTGACCCGGCAGTCTCGTCCAAATCCTGTTCTTCTGCCAGCTGGGACTCTTTTTTTTGCTTCAATCTGAAGCAGCGCTTCCATGCAGACTTCATCTTCTTATAGATCTTGCTGCCATGTCTGTCTGCAGGTTTCTCATATATCCTGTCAGATTTCTGTGTACTGACAGTTGTAGGTACTTGTTCTTCTTGTCTTGATGGTCCTGGTGTAGAATCCATCTCAGTGTCCAGCGTGCTGGCAGTCTCTGAGGTCACTGAGATGGTTGAGGAAGCAGATGAGCCTGATTTCTCGCTTTCCCTGCTGGAGAGGCTGGAGGTTGAATCTGTCTCTCTATCTTTGAAATGTTCAGCTTCAGGTGTGACGTCCTCATCCTCCACATCCACAAGTTCCAGAGGGACAGAGCTCAGGTCTGTTTTCTCAGAATCCTTGATGTCTTCAGTGGAGCCAGTTGAGGGAGTGGTTGACAACTCTTTAGGAGACACGCAGCCGGATGTCAGGTCGCTGCTGGCCGTCTTGGTAATTTCGAGTCCTGGTGGTGACCCGGCAGTCTCGTCCAAATCCTGTTCTTCTGCCAGCTGGGACTCTTTTTTTTGCTTCAATCTGAAGCAGCGCTTCCATGCAGACTTCATCTTCTTATAGATCTTGCTGCCATGTCTGTCTGCAGGTTTCTCATATATCCTGTCAGATTTCTGTGTACTGACAGTTGTAGGTACTTGTTCTTCTTGCCTTGATGGTCCTGGTTTAGAATCCATCTCAGTGTCCAGCGTGCTGGCAGTCTCTGAGGTCACTGAGGTGGTTGAGGAAGCAGATGAGCCTGATTTCTCGCTTTCCCTGCTGGAGAGGCTGGAGGTTGAATCTGTCTCTCTATCTTTGAAATGTTCAGCTTCTGGTGTGACGTCCTCATCCTCCACATCCACAAGTTCCAGAGGGACAGAGCTCAGGTCTGTTTTCTCAGAATCCTTGATGTCTTCAGTGGAGCCAGTTGAGGGAGTGGTTGACAACTCTTTAGGAGACACGCAGCCGGATGTCAGGTCGCTGCTGGCCGTCTTGGTAATTCCTGGTGGTGACCCGGCAGTCTCGTCCAAATCCTGTTCTTCTGCCAGCTGGGACTCTTTTATTTGCTTCAATCTGAAGCAGCGCTTCCATGCAGACTTCATCTTCTTATAGATCTTGCTGCCATGTCTGTCTACATGTTTGTCATATGTCCTGTCAGATTTCTGTGTACTGACAGTTGTAGGGACTTCTTGTCCTGATGGTCCTGGTGTAGAATCCATCTCAGCGACCAGGTCTTCCTCTTTGACTTCCTGTGATTCTCCTTGGTTCTCTGCAAATAACTGCCGGAGTTCAAAGAACCTTTCCAAATGCCGCTCCACCTTTTGGTAGGTGCAACGGCTTATGGCTGAAGATTTATCATCATTGCCATCAGCCTCTGATTTAGAGCGTTCCTCATCTTCCCACCTGGAGATAGACTGCATCAGCTCGTCGATATTTCCAGCAACCCGATCCAGTGTCTCTGAGATGAGAGTGCTGGCAATCTCTGAGGTCACTGAGGTGGTTGAGGAAGCAGATGAGCCTGATTTCTCGCTTTCCCTGCTGGAGAGGCTGGAGGTTGACTCTGTCTCTCTATCTTTGAAATGTTCAGCCTCATTCTCCATTTCTTCTGGATCCAGATGGCTTTGCTTTACATTTGCAATCTGTTGGGAAAAAAAACATACATTGGCAAACTATTAGATACAGCTACTACTAGTACTACTGTTGTCACCAAGCACCCATGGAACAATGTATAATATTGCGATGACTGTAAAGGACTGGAGGACTTCACAACATCTATAAACTACTGTAAAGTGTATTTATTTACACATTTTCCTATTTGTGACCACTTGTTATCACGTTTCTGAAATCCCACACTGAGCCAGCAAAGTCTGTCCAGTGGTGGAAGGAGTATTTAGATTATTTACTTAAGTAAAAGTAGCAATACCACGCTATAAAATAAAGTAAAACTCCTTCATTCAAAGTTGAACTTAACTAAAAGTACTAGTACAAGTATTAGCAACAAAATGTACTGAAAGTATTAAAACTAATAGTCAGTGTTATGTTATTATATAATTATTGATGCACTAACATTGTAAGCTGTATGTAAATGTTGTAATTGGTTGAGGTGGAACTAGTTTTAACTGAATCATATCCTGCTGGGAGGTTTAATTGAAAACAATGCGTCTTATTTTATATACTAGTCATGTTGTGTATAAACTCTTAATCTGAAAAGTATCTGTAACTGTAGCTGTAAAATTAATGTAGTGCAATAAAAAGTATTCCAAAATTTCCTTCTGAAATTTTGTCAAAGTGCAGTAGAAGTAAAGTAGCCTGAAATGGAAATAATCAAGTAAAGTATCTCAAAATTGTTCTTAAGTACAAGTACTTGAGTTAACTTGTTGATTGATACCTTTTTGTGTTGAGACATCTTCAGATTTTTTTTCTTCTTCTTTTTGTCTGTAGTGTCTTTCTTTGTATTGACCGTTCTGTCTTCAGTTGAAGTGATAAGTTGTCTTCTTGTGGTTGAGACAAGTAAACTATACTTATATATCCTTGGGTTGAGATGCTCTCAGATCAAAGTCCACACCTGAAATGAGGTTCTCTGTGAAAATTCTGTCTGGTTATGTAACAGCGGTGATGTCACAGAAGAGTTGTGTTCTGTTCTAACTGCTTTAATACACACACACACACACACACACACACACACACACACACACACACACACACAAATAAGCAAATAACAGCAAATAAACACATAATGAATTGTATATTATTTATTTACAGTATTTTCAGCCATTCACTTACAGTATAACTCCTATGAAGACACAACTGTGTTATATTATATTGTCACTCACTATCTGTTTATATATTATTAGCATACAGTTGTAGATACTTCACAGGAGGAGTCAAATTTGATGACAGTTACATCAATAAACATTTAAAAAGACCTTATATCTGCTTACAACTACAATATAAATGAATATAAATATATATAATGAAGCCCATAATCACAATCTCACTGGCAGTACATATGTACATATAGCATTTTCAGCACCCTAATAAGAATCAGGCCATATTCTGACAAAGGTGGTGCTCATATGTCGTTAACTTCAAGATTTTCCATAAACATATATTAGGCCTACCACCTATTTTGTATCCAGACTTATTTTATCTAGTCTTATTCATTCAAATGTATGTACATTATGTACCTATCTTTTCTAAATAAGTATCCATCTTATTTGCTAGCTAGCTGTGATATACTCCAGTCAATTTACCTCTTTCGACCTTTGTGTCCACTGCTCCAGTGTTGGTGGATTATATTTAAACCAGTTAAGAGTGATCCATTTATTGGTTATTGAACTCAAATCAATTTACATTCAAGGGACAGAGCTGCGAATAAAACACTGAGTAGAGTGTGTCAGACGTTCTGAGTGAAAATGAACATTTTGTGATTCGGACAGGTTGATGTAACTAAACATTTTATTCACATTGCTTGGTTAAAAATAATTTTCATCTTATGGTGACAAGTGAGATTTCAGTTCCACCACTGCATCCAGATAAGATATTTTCTATCTTGGTCTTTGATTCAGTAAAATAAGACAACTGACAAAGACAGACTCAGGGCTGGGCCAGGTTGGCCTGCTGGCATTTCTCATCCCAATCTCCCACCTGTTGGAGCCTCATTTGGTAAGTTGAGCATGTAAAGGGCTGAACAACAGGCTGGCAGAAAAAGCTAGAAAGAGACCCCAAGAAGTTTCAAGCTGCAGGGACCCCTCCTGACGGCACTAAGTGTATAAGAACCACGTCACTTTGAGAAGAAGCGTAATTCTAGTTTAGGATCGAGAACCTGACTCTAGCCGTTTTGAATGGAGACAGAGCAACAGTAAACCTGAACCTGAGCTCACTGATGCATTATGAACTAATATTGTGAAGTATTTATGCCTTTTAGCCTTGTTTAGTTTAGTTTAGTCCACCAGATTAATTTATGTTTAGTTTCATTTTGTTCCCCTCTGTTCCATCCTGCTTTGTGTCCCTACAGCTCAGGTTAGTTCAATGAGATCCTGTTTATGTGGTCACTGTTTCTCCAGGGTCTCCACAGTTCAGGACTGTCAAAATGGACAATCTTCCTGCACATTTCACTTCAACCAGCAGTGAGTCAGTTGTCCGTCTATTTAGCCTGGAGTTTGAACTTATGGCTGGAGTTGACATCATTTCCTACAGACACAATGATTTTTTTATGCTCACTGTCCTGTGAAAACCATGCATCTCTAAAACATCAGCTTTTCATGAGCCAAAATTAACAGCCCTGTTATCAGCTTTGGGACAATGTATTTTTCAGATAATGCAAAGGGTTTTTTAATGAAATGGTTTACTTAGCTAAAGAAGGAGAGCTTACTCAACCAGAAACACTTAACTCTGTTTTACTGAAAAATTTAAAAATCACAAAATTTGGAGATACTTGAATTTCTCTGGACAGCAAGAAAAACATAAATTTAGTAGTACATGGTAATGCATTATGCTTTTTTGTTTTTTTGCAACTGTGGGAAATGGCTTTTTTATGTGTTCCTCATATACACAAATACAACCAAGAACTGCAACACAACAAAGCTGGCAGCAGAGTGCGTAGCTGTACTAGTACATCTACAATGAGTGAGCAGGTAGCTACAGCAAGTAGATCACAACTACTTTGAAAGGACACCTGCAAGGCTGGTGATGCACAAAGTGTGAGGATCAAATATGAGTATGAGGATAAATCAACTTATTTCCACTTTCACACAGTTGCAGTGATGCAAACGAAGCATTGTAATTCCTTCCTTCATTTTGGCCGCGCATCCGCAACAATAATAATGCATGAGTTTCGTTTTTCTCATGTAACAGCTACACGGGCTCAGTATTGGACAGAAATTTAACCGGTTATCCCATCACTAACTTATTCCAGTAACTAGTTACTCAACATCGGAAGCTAACGCCAGCTATGCCTGTAGCAGGTGAAAAAATGCTCATTAAGCATTCTTCAGCTCCGCACTCCTCCCACACCCCTGAATATTACAGTAATACACTATCTGAGGCCAGCCATGTAAAAGTAACTGGCAACAGGCAGTCCATAACTGGAAAAATGCTTAAATACCAGCTCAAAATTGTACAGTTTGCTAACAATATTATCCAACACTGGCCAGTGACAAATGTAACCAGGGTCTAACTACTCTTGATTACACTTTATTAAACATCAAATATATTTCTTATGTCGCTGATAGTGGTAACAGCTAATAGTCTCTGCGTTGTGTTTTATGATGTTGGTTGACTAACGGCTGACAGTTAGCTACAGTAAACTCCAACGAAGAGACACAAACCGCTTCGATGTCGATTCAGGGATGAGTTATAGCTGCATTGTTACCATGGATACTGTGTTGCCAAGTAATAAATATAAAATAATCATCATAAAAATATGAAAACAACACAAATATGTACACCTTTCAACTATCAATAAAGGTAAAATTACTGAATTGATTCTACTGATTAAATTCTATATTCTATATATTAAGATTTTGCTATTAAACAAAGTAATGATTTAAAGCTCAAATTATGTATTTAATGTAACATGCAAGAAGAATATGTTACACAAGCTACCGGTAGTTTGTGTTAGCATTAGCTAACCATGCTATTATATAAATTAGTGAGCTTTATCTACAGTGCTTAACCTAATTAATAATTACCGCCTGTTCCCGCCGACGTCAGCAGCTGAAACTCCGTGACCGGGCGGGTGGGGGTGGGCATAGGTAAAGTGAAGAAAGGTGTGTTCCTCCCTCACCTCTTTGATTCAGTGCAGACATTTTATCATTGCTGAACTCGTGTTTCACCAAAGTATTAGTGCATCCAAAAGAAAAAATTAAATCTAAATTAATAAAAAGTAGTGCTGATGTTATCATCCACGCTGCATGTATTAATATACATTTTATAAGCATTGTTCTGTCTTTTCTAATGTAACTACAAAGCTACATTTTCTGAAGAAAATGTGTGTGCTTATTTCACACAAAAGTAAGATACTTAATTTAATTTAAATCAATTTAAGTTGAAATGAGCTGCTAAAATATGAGAATTGTAAAATCAAAGTTGTAGAACTAGTAAAGTACTAGTATAAGTTAATATTACTAGTATTCTGAACGTTGAGTACTTGAACCAGTAGTTCCAAAGGCAGCTGAAGAATTTCGAAGTAGCTTTAGTTGAAATAGCCTACAGTACTGTGTACTGTGTCTTTGACTTGCAGAAAATTAGTGGATCATTCTTTGTTAGACCAAAACACCATCCAGATGTGCTTCTGTCATTTTGGTCTACACTAACTCAATTTGTATGAATATCACAACACTGCTAACTGTAGCCTCAGTTTGTATGAATATCAGGACAGCAGGGCCTTTCCACGAATGGAGTTGAAATTGGGTCTGAAGCTTTTTAAAAAACAGACTTTGTTTTTAGGTTTATTTTACTAAAGTTATTTTCCCACCTCAGGTCATCACACAAAGTATATTATAATCCTGTTACCAATATTTAAGGAGGTTTCTGAATAACATTTAAAATTCTATTGCAACATTTTTTTTCTGTTTTCTAGATATAATTAATATATATGTTGAATGTAATCCTTATAAATCTCTGAATATAAGGTGTAACCAACACATTTCCCTGTTTTGTCACTTTTCATTGATTTATTTGTGATTAAAAATAAAGAAAATATTACCAATTGGTGAGTACACAGACAAAATGAAAGGATATTCGAGGGTTAGGGGGGTTTAGGGTTCCTCAGTTTGCCACATTAGCGGAACCCTTTTAAACACATCAGTTCTCTGAGGGACTTGAGGAAAAAAGGGTTCCTTGGGGGTTTGAGGCCTAATATTGCTACCGTTGCAACTACTACTACTAAACCAAAAGATTACAACACCAAATCCAATTTAATTCAAATGATTAATTCAATGTTTTTTCTGTAATACATTACAAATTTAAAGAATACAATACGGTGTTCAATTAATAACATTATAAAAAAAAAGCATTAAATAAATAATTAACAAATTATAAGACACGAATTTGCAAAAGCAGTACAAAAATTACTTTAAAATAAAAAAAGTGTTGATAGTGGAGTATTTAAGTTCTTTGTCAAGTAAAAATAAATTTGATTGTTACAGATTCACAAATGTTAAGAATTACTTGCTATTCTCAGATTTATATAGCTAAAAATGAAACCTTTGGGGGGTTTTTTAGCTGCTCGTCAGTAATCTGAAGACATTTTTACATTTTACAGATAAAATTATTAATCAGTTCATCAACAACCAACAGATTTATCATCAAAATCCATATTTGGGAACCACAAAAGCTCAAGAAGACCTCGATAAGAAGAAAAATACAAGAAATGCAACATCAATGTCCTGTGCAACTTCTTCAAACATTTTCATGCTTTCATGCAAATGTTTAGTACTCAGCAATAAATGCATTACTTTACATTAAAAGAGAAACTGAAAAACACCAAAACAAGCATGCATCACAAAGAGAAAACACAATGACGCTCTTTGCTTAAAGGGAAACTCTGGTATTTTTAAACCTGGGCCCTATTTTTTTTTTTTCTTACAAATTTAGTCTTAGTCTTAGCTTTAGCTACTCCTTCTCACACCGGCGTAACGTTAGGACACTACGGCGTTTCAACGCTTAAGTATTAAACCGGCTTAGCTAAGTGCTAGCTCGCTAACGTTCCAAACTAGCTTGCTAGTGCCTAACGTTAGCGTAAAGTCTGCGTCTATAATATGTCCTCAAAATTACATTGTTGTTTTTTTACATAAACTACAATGCACACAAGTAAACCATACGCAGTTACAATAGAATGTATTTCAGGCTACAATTAAATAGCAGAGGACCACTATAAGACTTTAAAAGATTAAACTGACAAGACATTTTCAGTCGCCATTTTGTCTCATAACCGTTAGCTAAACTTCAACTGAAATAGTTGTTAGCATACATTTGAAGAGCAAATACGCTAGCTAACAACTCAAAACTTGAAATTGTGTGTGAGAAATAATGTTACTGTTCCATAACTGTTGTGATATGAAAAGAGTATTTTTATGATATTTCTGACCTTAGAAATCGATGAAAAGGCCAACCGTCTCTCCCGTTTCCACTCTGTATGAGGAGTTGATTTGATTCGATCGTGTGAGACGGCTGATGCCAGACCTGCCAACACGCCCGTTTTCTCCCGTAAATCAAGGCCATCTCTCGCTTTGTTGTTTCTACCGGCACACCCCCGTAATTACCACGGTCCTCAAACTTTATTATGAATACTCGTCATACACATAAGTTTGGGATGTTTGTCTGACGTCACCAAGTTGCCAGATCGTCTATAAAACACAATCTACACACATTACACACAATTTCAACCATCCATGATTTCAACCCATCTATTACCTCAACCTGGCAACCCACAACCCGATTTGAGGGGCGTGTGCACAGCTGCACGAACCCTTTTAGGCACTGGGTTCTTCTTGGCATACTCCACGGTGCTCGAGGACTCACTCAAATTAAAAAGGGTTCCTCCAAAAGTTGTGAGCTGAAGAAAAGTGCTTGCTGGAACCAACTGAGGTGGTCAGAGGTTCCTGCAGGAGCTTATAGGTTGTCAAGGGTTTTTCCGGGAACCTCATCATATGTAAAGGGTTTCTTGAAGCACCTCAAACATATTTTTAAGTTCCTTTGGTGTACCCTATTGGATATTCGAGGCACTTTTAGTTTTTGCTGTGTACTTACCATTTTAACTTAATAATCAAAGTATTACATTCTTATTATTGTAAGCATAACTGTAAAATCTGTGTGTAAAAGGCAATTTTCATTAAAAATGATTTAGTAACAGGGTTGCAATGAGTAACGGTTGAACAAATAATGAACTTTAACACATTTTATGCAACTTGAAATTGCATTTGCTAACTCTTTTATTACACGTACTATTTCTGTGTTACTTTTAAACAAATATGAATTTCAATACATCGTTTGACTCCATTCACTCCATTCATAGTAACAGTTCTCTACGTACGTGTGTGTGTGTGTTTGTTATCTCTACATAAGAAGGACAAGAGCAATTTAAAAATACATTACATACAATTTCAACCATCCATGATTTCAACCCATCTATTACCGCAACCTGGCAACCCACAACCCGATTTGAGGGGCGTGTGCGCAGCTGCTCTCTGCGCATGCAGACGGACCGTCAAAATGTCAGGGCAGGACGGCGTTCCAGCTACAAACTCAAAATACACCTGCAAATTTAAGCAGAGTTGGACTGAACAGTTTCCATTTATATCTGCTAGTCACCAGGATAGTGGGATTGCTTTTTGCAAAGCCTGTAGGGTTGATTTTAATATAAGGCAAGGGTTATTTATTTACTTATTTATTTAGCCTACTATGTGACAGCTTCCTCCAGTTCACAGACCTGCTGCACATTGTGATAGTGACGCCTAGTGTCGATTTTATGAATGACTCGTTTCACAGCATTTAACAGGAAAGTTATATAGTAAATATGTCTAAATATTCATGATGTCATATTCACAGTTTAATATTGATTGTCAAGATCATTAGCCTATTTCTCAGTCATTGTTGACAGTGTACTCTCTCTATTTTGACTGTCTAAGGTATTAAACTACTGCATTCCTAATTTTATGTAATACTAAATAGATCGATGTGCACACAGTTTCATTTCCCTGATTTATTAATTTTGCCCTACGCAAATCATCTCAAAATGACCTATTAACTTTGACAACCACACTGATCTACATTTAAATAATCTGAGAAAAAATCAACAACCATTCTTATGAATATTAGTCACAGACATATCAGTTCTCCTAGGAACTTTCTTGAGTAAAAGGGGTCATTGGGTAACCCTAGAATAGTCCAGGGTTCTTAAAAGAACCCTTTCAGGCACTGGGTTCTTCTTGGCATACTCCACAGTGCTCGAGGACTCACTCAAATTAATACATTTTATGCTCATTTGTAAACATGAAATTGCATTTGCTAACTCTTTTATTACATTACTTATAACATGTACTATTTCTGTGCTATTTTTAAACAAATATGAATTTCAATACCTCGTTTGACTCCATTCACTCCATTCATAGTAACAGTTCTCTACGTACGTGTGTGTGTTTGTGTGTGTTTGTTATCCCTACATAAGAAGGAGAAGAGCAATTAAAAAATATATATATTTTAATAAAAACATTTTCAAATGATTTAATGTTTCAAGGAAATGTCAATAAAAAAGATTTGGTCCCAGAGGTAAAACGTTGCAATAAGGAACAGTTTGGTGGAGTGGTGGAAAAGGAAAGAGGGCTGAGGGGGACTGCTCTTAGTGTACAATCAAAAAAAAAAAAACACAAGTTAAATGAATCAAATGTATAACCGGGTCACGTAGCACATAACAAAAACACTGGAGTTGACCTCAGTCAAACCTCTTCCTCCTCCCTCCGCTCTCCAACCCTTCATCCTTTTCCTCCTTTTTCTGCCAACACTTTCTCTCTTTCCTCAACTCTCCGTCACCCAAACGTCTCATAATCTCACATATTTATACATTTTCATACGCACAGTTGCGCACTCTCTGCTTTCCCCCAACACTCCCTGCTCTTTTATTGCCTTGTCTCATACTGCCTCCTATCTTTCTCTGCTCCTCTGTCCCTCTCATGTACTCTCTCACTGCTCTCTCCTCTCTTGCTTTCTGTTTACCTTACTGCTGTGGTAGATTTCTGTATTGCGCTGTTTTGTTTTGCGGTTTTTTTGTTTTGTTTTTTGGCATTCAGTATATTTATATAAATGTTAAGGAATAAAAGAAATCTATATATCCAGTGATTTTTTTCTTTCCCCTGAAAAAATGTAGGCCTTCCTTTATCCTTTACTCTTTCCCTCTTCATGCTCCTCTCCTCTTCCCTACATTTGGTTCCTCCTTACTGCCCTCTACCTCACTTCTTTGGCCCTCTCCCACAGCTGTCCCACATCCCCCCGCTCCACCCCGACGCCCCATTGTGTTTGCGTTTTTTGTTGACAGCTTTGCAGAAAGTATCAGAAGTAGTTAAAGTGCACAATGATTGCATATGTCTACTGTAAATTTTATTTAATCTGTTATTTTTTGTTTGTTTTTAAAAATATAAAAGTCGAGACAAAATCTATCAAAACATCTGTGTCATGTGGTTCATTGTTTGACTTTACTGAAGCTGACTCTGAAGTCTGAGCAACACAGAGCCATATTCCACCTCGTTTGTGTGTGTATATACAGCATATGTTCATATACAGATGGCAAAAAACAAAGTGCCTTAGTACTTACTGTAAGGTGTTGGGCCACCACGACCCGCCACATCAGCTTCAGTGCTCAATGGCATAGGTTCTACAAGTCTCTACCTTTAATAGAGGGACCATTCTTCCTAAAGATATTTCCTCATTTGGTGTTGATGATGATGATTATGGAGAACACTGACATTTGAATCCAAAATCTCCCATAGGTGTTCATTTGAGTTGAGATTGGGTGATTGCAAAGGCCATAGCCTATAATTGACAACATTTTTATACTCGTCAAAATTTAGCTCCTTGTGCCCTGGAAGGGAGCATCTGCGCTCTTTGTTTCCCCACTCATTTATTCAGTTTTCCTTTAATTTATCACCTGTCTGTCCATACTGAGCACATTCATGCTCCCCAGAGAAAGAATCCTTTTGATTTTAAATGGGAACTCAGATTTTACACATCAAAGTCTGCATACTGGTCTTGGGAAGTGCTACTGCCTACGCTTAAAAACGTTTTAAAAAACTTTTGTGGCTCCAGAGGGAGCTGCACGAAATCAGTGTCAGTTGGACCTGAAGACCACAAGTTTGAAAATGCAAAAAAGATGTTGGGGTGTGGAGTTAGAGAGAAGTGGGCTTACCAGACCTCCTTAGCCCACTCCTCATCTCTTGAGACTTGTGGCTCCAGGCTACATTAGCCGCTACTAGCAAAACACACCTGAATCTGTGCAGTTGAGTGTATTGAGGTGAGTTGCATTGTGGGTAACGTAGGCGTCAGGTTTTGACCAGGAAGAAGAATGCGTGGAATGAAAGAGACAACATCTCAGGTACTGCAGCATCAATTTAGATGTTATTCTTTATTTAAACAGTTGGACAATGTTAGAGGAATTCAATGCTAAATTGGTGGAGAATCTTTTAATGATAAAACCTTTTCTCTAGCGCCACCCTCAGGACAATTTTTAATTCATGAGGCTCTAAGAATAACTAAATGATCAGTATGCTAAGGTTTTAAGTTAATTCTTGACCTTAGAAACAGCAGCTGAGAAAACAATCTCAAAAAATCTCTGTTCCATTAAATAGCAGTTCTGTAGCTTTCAATCATAACACATGATTTTATCAGCAGATGTAGTTTTTCAAGTTGTCATGGAAATATATATTGAAATTTCACTTTTTTTTCTGATTTCATTCAGTTATTTTTTATTTAAGCCAACGTGTGAGAAGTCTTTAAGAAAACAATGGTAATTTGAACACATACAATTCTATTCAAGAACCAGCACATCATTTATCATAAACCAGAAAGACAACAACATTAGGCTAACTGGCAGGTAATTTATTAAAAACATAGAAAGAGAGAAAGGGAAGAGAGAGGGGAAGAGGGTAGAGACAGGGTAAAGGGGGTAAAGAGAGAGAAGGGAGAGGAAAGAGGGGGTAAACAGACAAATAAAAAATATTAAAATGGAATAAGACAGGTTTTGTTTTGGTCAGAATGACTGAGGGATAAAAATGTGAATGGAATAAGATGAAAAATGAATGAAAATGAGTGATAAAAGAGATTGAGGGAAGGTGGAAGAGGGAAAAGAGGGAAGGAAGAATGGAAAGGGGAAGGAATGGGAGAAAACATGACCTGGCGCAAGCAAAACATGTGAAATAAATAAACATACGTGATCTGATCATGCAAGCAAAATGTGAATGAGCAACAGTGTCACGCAAACAATCGAAACATTTTGTGATCAAAACATTATTGCCGACAGATGAAACCGATACATTATTTAAATGCTGCACGATGTCGATGCTGATGACGACGCGAGTGGCACGCGGCGTCAAGATGGATGGAGAATGGATCGAACGGAATGGAAATGAAGGAAGGAAGGAAGGAAGGAAATGGAAGGAATGGAAGGAAGAGGAAATGAGTGGTTAACATGCAGAAACATGGAGGCTGAGACAGATGAAAAAGAGGGAAAACGATGGAAAGAGGGGGGCGAAAATGAGAGGAAATGGATGGAAATAGACAGAAGGAAGGATGGAAGGGGAAAAGAGGAAAGGAAAGGAAGATCTGGATGGAAGAAAGGGTGGATGGAAGGAATGATAGAGAGAGGGGAAAGGGGGTAAAGAGAGGGGAGACAATGGTGGGAATGGTGGGGTAGAAGAGAGAAGGGAAGGGTATGAAGGGGAGTAGAGAGAAGGTGGGGGTTGAAAGAGTAAGGAGAAGTTGAGAGATTGGATAGACTGGGGTTGGGTGGGGGAAGGTGAGGGAAGGGGAGTAGGGGGAAGGTCAGATAGTAGAGAGAGGAA
>SEMN01002095.1:0-15416 GCA_005408345.1 Macquaria australasica | reverse complement strand
TTGTCCAGAGGGCGTGGTCTCGGCGGGGCGGCGAATGTCGATGGTCCATCATGAAAATTCAAACTGCTCTAACTTGGCTGAAAATGATCACATCTTGTCCATATTCCTCACGGTGGATGACATTCCCGGCCTGAACACATGTAGGGGTCAATTTTGAATCAAAGTCATAGCGCCACCTATTGACGGCAGGACATGTCACGTTTTACATTCTGACATACAAATCCCAGTGGGTTGAGCAGAACTGCCTGAAAAGTGGCCACTAATGCCTCAAGATGTTCATGATGCTTGACAGCGAAAATTGTGACTTTTCACCAAAGGGCGCGGTCTCAGCGGCGCGGCGAATGGCGATGGTCCATCATGACAATTCAAACTGCTGTAAATTGGCTGAAAATGATCCCATCTTTTCCATATTCCTCACGGTGGATGACATTCCCGGCCTGAACACATGTAGGGGTCAATTTTGAATCAAAGTCATAGCGCCACCTATGTACACACACTTTACCGTGTTTTTACATGTAAAAATCAAAGCCCCCCCCTTAAAATTGGACGTAAAATTATGAAATTCATGTGGCTTATGCGTCATGTCCAGACCTACAAAAAAGCCTCTTGGAGTCATACTCTAAAGCCAACAGGAAGTCAGTTATTTTTCATAAACTGTTAATTTTCATGCCTCCTTCTTATCTTAACTGCTCCTACAGATTTTATGGGATCCACTTAAAACTTGCCCTATGCCCTCTTGACAAGTTGGGCACCCAATGATACTGAAATCTTGCAATTTGCTACAACGGCGTGCCCGTGACGTGCCTTTCAACTTTCATGTCTGTCAGGTGTCATTAATGCTCCTGTAATGAATTGATTCTTCCACCGGAGGGCAGTGTTGGTTTACTAATGGATAGACCTGCATGAGAACACACAGGGAGGAGGACAGGAGACAGGACTGACTCTGAGTGAGTGATGTTTGTCTTTGTCAGTATTTCTAAACTTGAGCTCACTGAGCTCTGCACTCTGTAGATGTCAGTGTTTGCATGTTTATTTAAGTCAGTTATTCTGTCATTTCACTTGATGGATTAATTTTCAGCCCAGGTGAATCATGCTTCAGACCAGTTCAATTTAGTTCACAACCCAATGTGCTGGAGATACATACTTTTACTATGTCAATTCACTGTCTCCTCTGCAGCCTCTCTGACCTGCTGCATGTGTGTGTGTGTGTGTATGTCAGTGTTTGCATGTTTATTTTTGCTCTTTATTATTGTTAAGGAACTACATGTGTCTTTTCAAATATGTCTTTTCATAAGGCTATGTTTGTACTGAGACAGTGGAATGTTTTTGAGCATATAAGCAGAAGAACTGTTATGTATGTGTGTCATATTTTAGCATGACAATCTCCATTTGATCCGCTCTCGTTGTCACACTCAAACAACTGTCTCGCGTCTCGCGTTTGTACATTACTACAGCACACAATTTCCCAGTTTCTCCACAGCAGACGGATGGTACAGTGGTCAGTGCGCTCGCTTCGTAATCAGAGGACCCCGGTTCGAATCCACCTGGGGGATACCCCTTTGGTCTCTGTTTGAATACTGTTTGCTTATCTGTTTTGCTCAGAATAAGGGCTCTCCGGCTTGGGGAGGCTCGTGTGTGTGTGTGTGTGTGTTATTTTCTTCTCATCTTCTTCTCATTCTGCTTGGGGAGGCTCGGCCCAACCTCCCCCTGGCATCTCTGGTCGCATGCACGCTCTGACTTGGTGGTCCTGGTACCCGGTCGGTGGCGTGTGTGTGTGTGGGGGAGTGTGAGCTCTGCGCGCTGTGGTCGTGCGCTCCCCGGCGTGCGCTGCGCTCCCCGACGTGCGCAGGTGTGCTTCGGGCCCTCCAATGTTGCTTGCAGCTTTAATTAGGGCCCGAAGCACCGAAAGTCGGTGCAAGGACCTATTGAAATTCAAGGAATTATTAGGGCCCGAAGCACCGAAAGTCGGTGCAAGGACCTATTGAAATTCAAGGAATTATTATTAGGGCCCGAAGCACCGAAAGTCGGTGCAAGGACCTATTGAAATTCAAGGAATTATTATTATTATTATTATATTTATTTGCCGTCTTTGACTGCAAAAATGGGTGCCTGAACGTGCTCCGATTCTCGGGAAAATTTGCACGCCCGTGTGTTATTGCGAAAATAGAGGTCTGACATGGGTTCGGAGCAGGGGGGGGGGGGAGAAAAATTGTTAGCGCCACCTATCTGCGAAAATCTCAATGCCCCCCACTTTCGCTTTGAGCTAATTTCAACAAATTGAGTGTGCATATGTATCATGCCCATACCTAAATATAAGCCTCTTGGACCCCTACTCTAAACCCAACAGGAAGTCGGGTATTTTTCATAAAGTGGTCATTTTTAGGCCTCAGCACCCCCTTTCCATGCCTCGTACTTTCGCGAACTAGCCCTACAGATTTTATCCGATCGCCTTCAAACTTGGCCTATGCCCTCGGGACAAGTTGGGCACCCAAGCTTACTCAAATCTTGCTATTTGCTACAACGGTGTGCCCGTGACGCGGCGTGGAAGTTAGGTGTCTGGCCGCCAAACAGGAAGTGGTCTATAACTGGACTGTACATTGACCTACAGGCCCCTAACTTACCACGTGCCATGCCCCCCCCGCCCTGAACACATCTATATGCTCATTTTCAGCCACAGTCATAGCGCCACCTAGTGACGGCAGGAAGTGTCAAGTTTTACAGTCGGACATGCATCTCAGAGTGGGTTGAGCAGAACAACCTCAAAATTGGCCCCTAAAGCCTAAAAGACATTGATGATGCAGGACAGCGAATAAAAATGACTTTTTGTCCAGAGGGCGTGGTCTCGGCGGGGCGGCGAATGTCGAGGGTCCATCATGAAAATTCAAACTGCTCTAACTTGGCTGAAAATGATCACATCTTGTCCATATTCCTCACGGTGGATGACATTCCCGGCCTGAACACATGTAGGGGTCAATTTTGAATCAAAGTCATAGCGCCACCTATTGACGGCAGGACATGTCACGGTTTACATTCTGACATACAAATCCCAGTGGGTTGAGCAGAACTGCCTGAAAAGTGGCCACTAAAGCCTCAAGATGTTCATGATGCTTGACAGCGAAAATTGTGACTATTCACCAAAGGGCGCGGTCTCAGCGGCGCGGCGAATGCCGATGGTCCATCATGACAATTCAAACTGCTGTAACTTTGCTGAAAATGATCCCATCTTTTCCATATTCCTCACGGTGGATGACATTCCCGGCCTGAACACATGTAGGGGTCAATTTTGAATCAAAGTCATAGCGCCACCTCTGTACACACAATTTACCGTGTTTTTACATGTAAAAATCAAAGCCCCCCCCTTAAAATTGGACGTAAAATTATGAAATTCATGTGGCTTATGCGTCATGTCCAGACCTACAAAAAGCCTCTTGGAGTCGTACTCTAAAGCCAACAGGAAGTCAGTTATTTTTCATAAACTGTTAATTTTCATGCCTCCTTCTTATCTTAACTGCTCCTACAGATTTTATGGGATCCACTTCAAACTTGCCCTATGCCCTCTTGACAAGTTGGGCACCCATTGATACTGAAATCTTGCAATTTGCTACAACGGCGTGCCCGTGACGTGCCTTTCAACTTTCATGTCTGTCATGTGTCATTAATGCTCCTGTAATGAATTGATTCTTCCACCGGAGGGCAGTGTTGGTTTACTAATGGATAGACCTGCCTGAGAACACACAGGGAGGAGGACAGGAGACAGGACTGACTCTGAGTGAGTGATGTTTGTCTTTGTCAGTATTTCTAAACTTGAGCTCAATGAGCTCTGCACTCTGTAGATGTCAGTGTTTGCATGTTTATTTAAGTCAGTTATTCTGTCATTTCTCTTGATGGATTAATTTTCAGCCCAGGTGAATCATGCTTCAGACCAGTTCAATTTAGTTCACAACCCAATGTGCTGGAGATACATAGTTTTACTATGTCAATTCACTGTCTCCTCTGCAGCCTCTCTGACCTGCTGCATGTGTGTGTGTGTGTGTGTGTCTGTCAGTGTTTGCATGTTTATTTTTGCTCTTTATTATTGTTAAGGAAGTACATGTGTCTTTTCAAATATGTCTTTTCATAAGGCTATGTTTGTACTGAGACAGTGGAATGTTTTTGAGCATATAAGCAGAAGAACAGTTATGTATGTGTGTCATATTTTAGCATGACAATCTCCATTTGATCCGCTCTCGTTGTCACACTCAAACAACTGTCTCGCGTCTCGCGTTTGTACATTACTACAGCACACAATTTCCCAGTTTCTCCACAGCAGACGGATGGTACAGTGGTCAGTGCGCTCGCTTCGTAATCAGAGGACCCCGGTTCGAATCCACCTTGGGGATACCCCTTTGGTCTCTGTTGAATACTGTTTGCTTATCTGTTTTGCTCAGAATAAGGGCTCTCCTGCTTGGGGAGGCTCGTGTGTGTGTGTGTGTTATTTTCTTCTCCTCTTCTTCTCATTCTGCTTGGGGAGGCTCGGCCCAACCTCCCCCTGGCATCTCTGGTCGCGTGCGCGCTCTGACTTGGTGGTCCTGGTACCCGGTCGGTGGCGTGTGTGTGTGGGGGAGTGTGAGCTCTGCGCGCTGTGGTCGTGCGCTCCCCGGCGTGCGCTGCGCTCCCCGACGTGCGCAGGTGTGCTTCGGGCCCTCCAATGCTGCTTGCAGCTTTAATTAGGGCCCGAAGCACCGAAAGTCGGTGCAAGGACCTATTGAAATTCAAGGAATTATTATTATTATTATTATTATTAGGGCCCGAAGCACCGAAAGTCGGTGCAAGGACCTATTGAAATTCAAGGAATTATTATTATTATTATTATTATATTTATTTGCCGTCTTTGACTGCAAAAATGGGTGCCTGAACGTGCTCCGATTCTCGGGAAAATTTGCACGCACGTGTGTTATGGCGAAAATAGAGGTCTGACATGGGTTCGGAGCAGGGGGGGGGGGGAGAAAAATTGTTAGCGCCACCTATCTGCGAAAATCTCAATGCCCCCCACTTTCGCTTTGAGCTAATTTCACCAAATTGAGTGTGCATATGTATCATGCCCATACCTAAATATAAGCCTCTTGGACCCCTACTCTAAACCCAACAGGAAGTCGGGTATTTTTCATAAAGTGGTCATTTTTAGGCCTCAGCACCCCCATTCCATGCCTCGTACTTTCGCGAACTAGCCCTACAGATTTTATCCGATCGCCTTCAAACTTGGCCTATGCCCTCGTGACAAGTTGGGCACCCAAGCTTACTCAAATCTTGCTATTTGCTACAACGGTGTGCCCGTGACGCGGCGTGGAAGTTAGGTGTCTGGCCGCCAAACAGGAAGTGGTCTATAACTGGACTGTACATTGACCTACAGGCCCCAAACTTACCACGTGCCATGCCCCCCCCACCCTGAACACATCTATATGCTCATTTTCAGCCACAGTCATAGCGCCACCTAGTGACGGCAGGAAGTGTCACGTTTTACAGTCGGACATGCATCTCAGAGTGGGTTGAGCAGAACAACCTCAAAATTGGCCCCTAAAGCCTAAAAGACATTGATGATGCAGGACAGCGAATAAAAATGACTTTTTGTCCAGAGGGCGTGGTCTCGGCGGGGCGGCGAATGTCGATGGTCCATCATGAAAATTCAAACTGCTGTAACTTGGCTGAAAATGATCACATCTTGTCCATATTCCTCACGGTGGATGACATTCCCGGCCTGAACACATGTAGGGGTCAATTTTGAATCAAAGTCATAGCGCCACCTATTGACGGCAGGACATGTCACGTTTTACATTCTGACATACAAATCCCAGTGGGTTGAGCAGAACTGCCTGAAAAGTGGCCACTAAAGCCTCAAGATGTTCATGATGCTTGACAGCGAAAATTGTGACTTTTCACCAAAGGGCGCGGTCTCAGCGGCGCGGCGAATGGCGATGGTCCATCATGACAATTCAAACTGCTGTAACTTGGCTGAAAATGATCCCATCTTTTCCATATTCCTCACGGTGGATGACATTCCCGGCCTGAACACATGTAGGGGTCAATTTTGAATCAAAGTCATAGCGCCACCTATGTACACACAATTTACCGTGTTTTTACATGTAAAAATCAAAGCCCCCCCCTTAAAATTGGACGTAAAATTATGAAATTCATGTGGCTTATGCGTCATGTCCAGACCTACAAAAAAGCCTCTTGGAGTCGTACTCTAAAGCCAACAGGAAGTCAGTTATTTTTCATAAACTGTTAATTTTCATGCCTCCTTCTTATCTTAACTGCTCCTACAGATTTTATGGGATCCACTTCAAACTTGCCCTATGCCCTCTTGACAAGTTGGGCACCCAATGATACTGAAATCTTGCAATTTGCTACAACGGCGTGCCCGTGACGTGCCTTTCAACTTTCATGTCTGTCATGTGTCATTAATGCTCCTGTAATGAATTGATTCTTCCACCGGAGGGCAGTGTTGGTTTACTAATGGATAGACCTGCATGAGAACACACAGGGAGGAGGACAGGAGACAGGACTGACTCTGAGTGAGTGATGTTTGTCTTTGTCAGTATTTCTAAACTTGAGCTCAATGAGCTCTGCACTCTGTAGATGTCAGTGTTTGCATGTTTATTTTTGGTCTTTATTATTGTTAAGGAACTACATGTGTCTTTTCAAATATGTCTTTTCATAAGGCTATGTTTGTACTGAGACAGTGGAATGTTTTTGAGCATATAAGCAGAAGAACAGTTATGTATGTGTGTCATATTTTAGCATGACAATCTCCATTTGATCCGCTCTCGTTGTCACTCTCAAACAACTGTCTCGCGTCTCGCGTTTGTACATTACTACAGCACACAATTTCCCAGTTTCTCCACAGCAGACAGATGGTACAGTGGTCAGTGCGCTCGCTTCGTAATCAGAGGACGCCGGTTCGAATCCACCTTGGGGATACCCCTTTTGTCTCTTTTGAATACAATGCCATTCAGGGCAGCGTTGTGCAACTGCGTTTCACATGTTACGTTTCTAGTTGTCTTTATGGTTATCCCATGTTTTTTGGAGATCTGTTCACACTGATAGGCTGACAAAAATAACATTACAAATATTAAATAGTAAGCAAATTTACAGTTTGCTTATCTGTTTTGCTCAGAATAAGGGCTCTCCTGCTTGGCAGTGTTGGTTTACTGATGGATAGACCTGCATGACAGCATAGGAGGGAGGAGGGAAAGGACTCTGACTTGCTGCATGTGTGTGTATTATGTTCTTCTCATTCTATAACACTGTGAAAAACACTTGGACAGTGTTAGGGACAACCTTGATTACTTTATTTTCTATGGGCACTGACATAAATGATTCATTTATAAAATGATTGTGTTTGCTGACCCCGTCACAAGCCCTCATGGTGCATCAACCAGCCTGGCCTGTTGCAAATCATCCTTCTTATTATTTACAATAACTCAACAATTCCCCATCAAGAATTCAATTCTATTTGTTTTATTTACATAATGCCAAATCACAACAGAATATATCTCATGAGTGTTTTCATTTAGATTAGGTGTAGACTGTACTCTTTATACTATTATTTACAGACACTCAATAATTCCCATCAAGAATTCAATTTGTTTTATTTACATAATGCCAAATCACAACAGAATATATCTCATGAGTGTTTTCATTTAGATTAGGTGTAGACTGTACTCTTTATACTATTATTTACAGACACTCAACAATTCCCATCAAGAATTCAATTTGTTTTATTTACATAATGCCAAATCACAACAGAAGATATGTCATGGCTGTTTTCATTTACATCAGGTCTAGACTGTACTCTTCATACTCTTATTTACAGAGACTAAACAATTCCCATCAACTAGGTGACAGTGGCAAGGAAAACTACCTTTTCACAGGCAGAAACCTCAAGCACAACCAGAACCAGGTTATGACTAGGCAGTCATCTGGGGGGCGGAGAGAACATACAGTAGCACAATGAAAGTTCCACATAAAAGATGCAAAGTAATAGTAATGGCATAATAATGATAGCAATAATAAGTATAATAGTGATAATGATATCATGATAATAAGACTAAAAATAAAAATGGCAGCAGCAGCAGCTGTTGAGCAGGAATACAGGGGCAGCAGGTGCAACCATAGATTCCAGACTCTACAGCTCCAGAGGCAGAAATACCTGTAGAAAGAGAGGGGGGGAGGGGGGGAGACAGACAGCACACAACTACGGGAAAGGGAAGAAGTAATGGTAGTGGTAATGATGGCAAAAGTAATGATATTAATATTAAAAGAAATTGTAATAATAACGATAGAAATAATAAGTATTATAATGATAATAAGACTAATAATAACATTGGCATCAGTGGATGTTGAGCAGGAAGACGAGGGCAGCAGATGCAACCATAGATCCAGACTGTACAGCTTCAAAGGCAGAAATACCTGTGGAAAGAGAGGGGGGGGGTAGAGAGAGAGACAAAGAGCACACAACTACGGGAAAGGGATGAAGTAATGGTAGTGGTAATGATATTAATATTAAAAGAAGAAATAGTAATAATAACGATACAAATAATAAGTATTATAATGATAAGACTAATAATGACATTGGCATCAGTGGATATTGAGCAGGAAGACGGGGGCAGCAGATGCAACCATAGATCCAGACTACAGCTCCAGAGGCAGAAATACCTGCAGAAAGCGAGAGAGAGAGACAGAGAGGAGAGAAAGCACACAACTACGGGAACAAGTTCAGTTAGTAACAAACATTAATAGGATAAAAATGCGTACAGATAGAGAGGAAGAGAGAGGAGCGCAATGCGTCATACGAAGTCTCCTGGCAGTCTAGGCCTATAGCAGCATAACTAAGTGGTGGCCCTTGACCACCCCAAGTATAAGCTTGGTCAAAGACGAAAGTCTTAAGCCTACAGATGGTGTCTGCCTCTCAAATCCAAAGTGGGTGCTGGTTCCACAGAAAAGGACTTACAAGTGCAAAGATGTACAGTACTGCAGTGACAAAACACTGCAATGTGGCTGTATCTGACTAAGCAGCAAGTTGAAGACTGAGCAGTCTCTCACTGTATTCATAGTCATTTACAGGTGAATAATAAGTTAAATTCATATTTTTATAAATTAGAAATCACTATAGTCATTTATAGCTGAATAATAAGTTAAATTCATAGCCGAATAACAAGATAAATTCATGCTGGTTCCACAGAAGAGGACTTACAAGTGCAAAAATGTACAGTACTGCAGTGACAAAACACTGCAATGTGGCTGTATCTGACTAAGCACAGTTGAAGACTGAGCAGTCTCTCACTGTATCCATAGTCATTTACAGGTGAATAATAAGTTAAATTCATATTTTTACAACGTACAAATTATTATAGTTATTTATAGCTGATTAAGAAGTTAAATTCATATTTTTACAAATTAGAAATTACTATCATTATAGTTGAATAAGTTAAATTCATATTTATAGTGGAATAATAAGTTAAATTCATATTATTTACAAGTTAGAAACGAGTAGGTTTCTACATCACAGTGACAGAACACTGCAATGTAGTGAGGTCCTAAGTTAAAGCTGTTAACGGTTAGATGTTATTGGTTCTCGTCATTGTGAACAGTTTTATATGTAAAAGAACATATGATTCCCTCATGATCACTAAAATATGTTGGCAATATTTTTGTGTCCACGTCATAATGTGTCGTTTTCACGTACACATGGTCTATTAATGTGCCTTTTTCAGTAGTGGGTTGTGACACAATTTGAACATACCCTTTGTCTGTCATAAATTTACAAATTGTTGATCCTTTCAAAATGTCATCATTAAAATCTCCCATTACAACAATTGTGTCACTTAGTGGATTTAGCAAGTCAAGCAGTCTTTTTAAATTACCTTTAAACAAAGACATTGGATATGATGGTGAACGATAAATGACTGCTATCAACATGTTGTAAGCAACGCAGTTGTATACAAAACATTCTAAATTGACATGTGGTAGGTTCATGATGTTGTATGTCAAATTGTCTGCAATATACATGCCAACACCACCGTGTTGTTGACCTTGCAACGCAATTAATGCTGGATCGTTGCTACTGTATGACAGACTTCGAGGACAACTATGAAAACTAAAGCCATCAATGTTGACCGCTTGGGCAGACGCATCAGCAGACAGCCATGTTTCTGTAACAGCAATACAGTTGAGCTGCAAACGCTGTGTGCAGAGTGCTAAATCAGCCACATGGCGAGTCAAGCTTTGTACATTCATCAAGAACACATTAAAAGTATGCGTTGTCAAATTCTGTATTGCCATGCTTTCAGATAAAAATGAGGGCATGCGTTGAATTGCATGTTGAATATTGTCCTTACAATAAATGGCCTTCTCATCAAAATGTTGAATCGTTAACCCCGACAGATTTCTTACGCGACTCAATCCTACATATGCTTGTCCAGCAGCAAAAATTCTCTTAAGGGAAACCACAGCTGCATCTACTGTAAGACCTTGTACTTTATGTACGGTACACGCCCAAGCCAGTTTCAGTGGAAATTGTCGCCTCAATCCACCATTACTAGTGACCTTATCTTCTTCAGGTTTGATAGCTGTGGAAGTCATGGATGGTGTTGAGGCATGTGCAGTTTGTTTTCTTCGTTGAGTGCCAACTTGATTATCGTCAAATTGAACACAGACTAATTGAGGAAACTTCTCAGTACTTGAACAAACTATATCGGTTACTGTGCCACATACGCCATTTACAAGACCATCCCTCACATCCACATTTTTGGTCAGCATTACTCTAGCATTTTTTCCCAAAATCAGCTTTTCACTTAAAGATGTATTATAAACTTTAGCATGATGTTTTTGTTTCAGTTCAAGTTTACCTGTTTTTTTATTATTTTCATAATCTTGGGCATTTATTTCAATGTACTCAGGGCACGTTTTTAATAACTGCTGAAGATTGTGCTCATTGACTTGCTCATTTGTGGAGAAAATGTGTAAAGCTGAGCTAATTTCGCCTGTTTCACGCTGTTTCAAGATTTTTATGTCACTGTCCAACATTGGGGTGTCTTTTGAGCGAGTCCTTAAACGGTTTAATAACTGCGCAAAAACTTGATCTTTTTGTCTCACAATTGTTTTCAATTCTACAACCTTAAACAGGCTGGAGAATAAGTTAACAGCTACGTCGTCTGTATAGAGTGGTTTCCCTTTCACTGGAGGCAACTGGTAGAAATCACCAACAGCAATTATACTGACATTACCAAATGGGGAGAAGTCACCTGTTTGTTTAATTTGTCGCAATCTGCCATGAATATATGTGAATAGTTTATTGTCTACCATGGATATCTCATCCACTATTACAATTTGCAAAGATCTGTATTTTGCTCGTAAAGTGTTGAGTTTCTCTTCGCCTAAAGGTGTGTATGGTAACTGAATATTAGTTGCGATGCTAAATGTATTGTGAATGGTTGCAGCATGTAAATTGTATGCAGCAATCCCAGTTGGAGCTGTTAATAATACACAAATGTCTTCAGGATGTTGACAGGTTGGTGATAGTAAGCGCATTGCTTCATATTGGATAGCTCTAATTAAATGGCTCTTGCCTGTTCCTGCACCACCTGTAATGAAAACGTGAAATGGATTTGGACTTTTCCCCATTACTTTGTCTAAACACCATTGCCTTATCTGATAAAAAATAGACATTTGCGTTTCATTCAGCGATCGAATCAAAGTTAAACCTTCATTTCTACACAGAATGCTATTATTTTTTTCCAGATGTGCATCTTGTTGCTTAGTAATGGCTAGATCAGGTATATTTTCTGTGTGTTCTTCCACTCCCGGCTCTTGTTGTTGAAGTTCTTCTATGCATTCTAGTCGCTCAAGCTCTTGTTCAGGGCACAGTTCACACCAGGCATCCTCTAAGATACCATCATCGCCAATAGATCTTTGGACATTGTCCAACACATCTGCGTCCATCTCAAAAAGGCTCCTGTTGTTGTCAACAACTGATCTTACTAAATGAATTGAGCCATCACTAAATTTGACTTGACCATTTTTATAAAACTGTTCAAATGTTTCAAACCTTTTAGGCTTTAGTTGGACATCTACTCGATATGGCAAAAATAACTGCAGTATACTTTGATGAAATTGTTCTGGAGACTTTGTCTGAGAGAAACGTGCGTAACGTACGACTGCGGGTTGTGTTCGCGTTCTTTTACTTATGTATCCCAAGTTGTTGTTTAAGCCGATTTTGTTTTTTGTTGTTTCACTTTTGGACAAAACGCGGTATTCGGACGCAAATGTAGCCAAACACATGTTATTGAAAGTAGTATCTTTGGGCCTATTTTTGTATCTTTCCACTGTACTTGTCATCCACATGTTGTCTGTTGTTAGGTCTTGTGAAGATGCCTTTTGCTTTAAGACACTTAAAGGCAAACTCATTTTAACCACATTATCCCCTGTTGGGACAAAGACAACTTTTCTTGAACACTGTTTAAGATGTAGATTTGTTATTCTATAGACTGCCTCTTGAGCAGAGACATCCCTATTGTGCAAGTACACACTCCCTAGTTTTTTTAATGCATCTTTAGCGTCAACATTCCCTTGTTTAGACGCTTCTTTCTGTGCATTTGCTAACAACAGTCCGATTTCTCTTTCTGCTTTAGAAATGTATGAGATAATGTACACTATGCATGCGTATGCATCAACAACATACTGTATGTCCAAATTTGCATTCCAGCACTTTAAGAGTGAGGCGTTATATTGATTTATCCACAGTTCATCTACCTGTCTTTTCAACACAACATGTGTATTTTTTCCCATACATTTATATGCAGCTTCATAAAGATCCTGATTTAGACCCACCCTTTCAAACAACTGATTCACAGAATCATATGTCATTGTGTCATCTGAAAGAGCAGTTTTTAATTTAGACATCACTTCCCTGGCTATTTCCCTTTTTCTTTGTTTAGATACTTCCTGCTTTTCATTTACGCACGAACACGGGGTCAAGTTATTGGTACGGGTTACGTCACACGTACATGGTTTTGGGCTATCAATTTCAATTTTGCGACATATGAATGTCCGATTTGATGGTGGTTTTGGAAAATTAAAACGACAAACGGTGTTTTTCTTTTTACATGTTTTGGAATGTTTTTTTGAATGCTGCTGCACTGATGTCACTGTGTCCAATAATGAGTCATCATGTGACGGTAATTCACATGTGACATATTTATCAATGAATTGAATCACCTCTTCATCTGTATTTTTATCAATCTGTGGTGCATTCTCGATCCAAAACAAGCAATGCACATGAGGTGAACCGCGTTGTTGAAATTCAACGCGATAAAAATAATCTTTTATCTGTCCAATTGGCTGTAATGGAGACATAAGTACTTCATTCAAAAATACATGCCAGCGATAATCAAACATTCTTGCTGCAGTAACAGGATTACAACGCAAGAGTTCGCACCTATCTGCCCACTGTAAATCTTCTACCGTTTGTGTTCTACCCTGTTGTTTCAGTATACTGTATAGAAGGTTTGTCCAACGCATATCCGCAGATGAAAATGAACAAAACCAGGTTGGGATACCTAGTTGTCGAACACATGCCACCAAGTCATGTTGCGCTCCCTGCCAAAAAGCTGGAGTACCACGTATAGGTCGAAGGAATCGGTAACCGTCATCAAACTGTAACAATTTTTTCAAAGATTCGTCATCTGTTACGAAATCATCGGACACTTTTTGCGACGCACCACTTCCTTTTCCCTTACGTAAAGCTATGGATACACTTGATATAACCTGTTGAATTTCTGAAATGTATTGTGCAAAAAATATATACTCAACATTTTGAGCAAATCTACCGTCTGCATGTAAAAGTCTGGCGTTTAAGTAACGAGATAATGTCAGTTTAGTTGTTCTATAATTATGAAATGTATTTTTTCCTTGGGGAAACAATACTGGGAAACATTTAGCTTCATTTGTGTGATCCGTTAGCAGCTTTACAGGGTTATTCCCTTCCGATGGAGCCAGATTTAAGATGTTATCATAATGCTGATCTAGCATTTCCTGACCAATGTCAACCGGCATAAGACACGTGTCTTGAAACATACAATGATTTTGTCTGTCATGTAGCAGCTCATCATCACCAGTATCTGCAGATGTTTCAGCAGTTGCTAGATTTGAATCACTTGCCTTTTCCTGTATGTCATTATCCTGTTCCCTACAAAACTCATTCAGCCAATCAGTGTTAAAATCTACATCTTTATAATGAATGTTTGTCTGTTTCAAATGGTGCAAGGCTTGTCTTATGCGCATAGCATCAACAAATTTATACTCATAATGACCTTTATATGTTAGCTTACGTTTGAGTTTTACAGGCAACAGAGATCCTTCCATATTGGAACGAGGAAGTAATTTCGTTGTTTGTACAATGTTAGCTGGAACACACGTCACCGGTCCATGTACGCCATTTTGTCCACCTTTGGGTAACGCCAACACCTTCATAAACGGTATATTTAATGCTATTAGATGTTGTTCTAAATTATTTAAACAAGCCAATTCAGCTGGAATGGGATCTATCGTCATCTTGTTAACTGTACATTGAGGTGGGACTAAACCTTTTTGTATTTTATAATCACAAGTGAAGCATATCCATAGTTGACCTCGAGGTGTATCCAACAATTGGCAGGGCAATACACAGGCATCACTACATTTGTGCACAAAATCATAACTAATGCATTTGTCTGCTATTAAAGCTACTTGTCTTTTGTTTTTATAATTTTCTATTTTACAATTTGAAACCTGATGTTTAAACATTAATCTATGGCAGACACAACACACAAAATCAGGGCCATTTTCTACTTTGGACAAAAACTGCTCCAGAACAAAATCTAAGTGCTTACTGTTTTCTTTCCTCTCTTGCCTCTTTAATTTATTAGCCGTTAGTACGCGTTCCCTGAATTCTGGATTGTCATGGTACTTTCTTTTACTCGTGGCTTTTACATTCCGACGGTGCAACTGATTTTGCCGATATTTATTTCTACTTAATCCTTTAACTCTCTGCCTATGCATGACATTTTGTTGATATTTGGTTTTACTCATGTGTTTCACTTTGTCTTTATGCTGCTGATTTTCTTGATATTTGGTTTTACTCATCTCCTTGACTTTATTTCTATGCAACACATTATATTTATATTTCTGTTGACTAAGCCATTTCAGATTTTGCTTGTACCATGTGCTTCCATGGTATTTTAATTGAGTATATCCAATACGTTTTTGTTTGTATTCTTCATCGTTACCATATCTTATCTCATGAGCAAGTTTTACTGTTTGTTGAAAATTAGTATTGTTATATTGTTTCTAGATGCATCTTTACGACTTTGTTGATAAATGTCATGTTTCTCATAACGCAT
>SEMN01002094.1:0-15432 GCA_005408345.1 Macquaria australasica | reverse complement strand
ACAAATGACCTTCTAATTGCATCAGACAAAGGACTTGTCTCTGTACTTGTCTTACTAGATCTTAGTGCTGCATTCGATACCATTGACTATCACATTCTATTACAGAGACTAGAACATTTAATTGGCATTAAAGGTACTGCACTAAGCTGGTTTAAATCCTATTTATCAGATTGATATCAGTTTGTACACGTTAATGATGAATCCTCTATGCACGCCAAAGTTAGTCACGGAGTTCCACAAGGTTCTGTGCTTGGACCAATTCTATTTACCTTGTATATGCTTCCTTTAGGCAATATTATTAGGAAGCACTCCATAAATTTTCATTGTTATGCAGATGATACCCAATTGTATTTATCTATCAAGCCAGATGAAACCAATCAATTAGCTAAACTTCAAGCATGCCTTAAGGACATAAAAACCTGGATGACCTGCAATTTTCTGATGTTAAACTCAGACAAAACCGAAGTTATTGTACTTGGCCCCGAACACCTTCGAAACACATTATCTAAAGATATAGTTTCTCTAGATGGCATTGCCCTGGCCTCCAGCGACACCGTAAGGAATCTTTGAGTTATCTTTGATCAGGATATGTCCTTTAACCCCACATAAAACAAACTTCAAGAACTGCCTTTTTTCACTTACGTAACATTGCAAAAATCAGGCACATCCTATCTCAAAAAGATGCAGAAAACTAGTCCATGCATTTGTTACGTCTAGGCTGGACTATTGCAACTCTCTATTATCAGGCTGCCCCAATAAGTCCCTTAAGACTCTCCAGCTGATTCAGAATGCCGCGGCACGTTTACTGACAAGAACCAGAAAAAGAGATCATATTTCTCCAATATTAGCTTCTCTACACTGGCTCCCTGTAAAATCCAGAATAGAATTTAAAATCCTTCTCCTCACCTTCAAAGCCCTAAATGGTCAGGCACCATCATATCTTAAAGAGCTCATAGTACTCTATTCCTATTACCCCACTAGAGCACTGCAGGGGTCCTTGTGGTTCCTAGAGTCTCTTAAAGTAGAATGGGAGCCAGAGCCTTCAGCTATCAAGCTCCTCTCCTGTGGAACCAGATCCCAGTTTGTGTACGGGAGGCGGACAACCTCCTCACATTTAAGAGTATAGGCTTAAGACTTCCTCTTGACAGCTTATAGGCTGATCAGGGTGACCCCGAGCCACCCTTTGTTATGCTGCTATAGGCCTAGACTGCCGGGGGACTTCCCATGATGCACTGAGCTCCTTTCTCCTCCTCTTCCTCTCCATCTGTAAGCCCTCATATCCATCAATGCTTGTTATTAATTCAACTTCTTCCCGTAGTTGTGTGCTTTCTCTCCACTCTCTCTCTCTCTCTCCCCTTCTGTTGCTTTCTGCAGGTATTTCTGCCTCCGGAGCTGTTGAGTCTGGATCTGTGGTTGCGGCCACCTGCTGCCCCCGTGCTCCTGCTCTGCACCCGCTGCTGCTGTTGCTGTTGTTGCTCTTGTTATTTGTATTGCTATTATAATATTGCTCTTAGTGTTGTTTCTGTTGGTGTTAACATCAATGCCATTACCACAACTATTGGTTTACATCCCTATGTGGAACTGTATTGTCCTGCTGTATGTTCTCTTTCCTCCTGCTCTCTCTCTCCCGCTCCCCCCCCCCCTTCAACCCAACCGCTTGAGGCAGATGACCGCCCACCTAGAGCCTGGTTCTGCTCGAGGTTTCTACCTGTTAAAAGGGAGTTTTTCCTTGCCACTGTCGCATAGTGCTTGCTCATGGTGGGAACTGTTGGGTCTAGACTTGCTCTATTCGAAAAAGTGCCCTGAGATAACTTTGTTATGATATGGCGCTATATAAATAAAACTGAATTGAATTGAATTAAATGTACGTACAGTGGAAGAAAACAACACCATGGGTGCGAGTAACAATTGGGCCTTTTAGAGGAAAGGAGTTGTAAATTATACTCTTAAGTACACTATATGGACGAAAATATTCGGACGCCTGACCATTATACCAACAGGGACTGTAATGACATTGTATTCAAATACATATACGTTAACATGGAGTTGGTCCCCCTTTTGCAGCTATAACAGCTTCCACTCTTCTTGGAAGGCTTTCCACAAGATTTTGGAGTGTTTCTGTGGGAATTTGTGCCCATTCATTCTGTAGAGCATTTATGAGGTCAGGCACTGATGTTGGACGAGAAGGCCTGGCTCGCAATCTCCGTTCCAGTTCATCCCAAAGGTACTCGATGGGGTTGAGGTCAGGGCTCTGTGCGGGCCAGTCAAGTTCTTCCACACCGAACTCATCAAACCATGTCTTTATGGACTTTGCTTTGTGCGCTGGGGCACAGTCATGTTGGAACAGAAAAGGGCCTTCCCCAAACTGTTGCCACAAAGTTGGAAGCATAGCATTGTCCAAAATGTCTTGGTATGCTGAAGCATTAACATAGCCCTTCACTGGAGATAAGGGGCCTAGCCCAAACCCTGAAAAACAGCCCCATACCATTATTCCTCCTCCACCAAACTTCACAGTTGGCACAATGCAGTCAGGTAGGTAACGTTCTCCCGGCATCCGCCAAACCCAGACTCGACCATCTGACTGCCAAACAGAGAAGCGTGATTCGTCACTCCACAGAACTCCACAGTCCAGTGACAATCCACTTTACACCACTCCATCCGACGCTTGGCATTGGACTTAGTGATGTAAGGCTTGTGCGCAGCTGCTTGGCCATGGAAACCCATTACATGAACCTCCAGCAACACAGTTTTTTTGCTCACATTAATGCCAGTGGAAGTTCAGAACTCTTCAGCTATAGAATCAGCAGAGCGTTGGCGACTTTTACGCACCATGCGCCTTAGCAGTCATTGACCCCGCTCTGTGATTTCACGTGGTCTTCCGCTTCGTGGCTGAGTTGCTGTTGTTCCTAAACGCTTCCACTTTCTAATAATATTACTTACAGTTGACCGTGGAATATCCAGCAGGGATGAAATTTCACGAACCGTCTTATTGCAGAGGTGGCATCCTATCACAGTACCACGCTTGAAGTCAGTGAGCACTTCAGAACAACCCATTTTGCATCACAAATGTTTCCAAAAGGAGACTGCATGGCTAGGTGTTTGACTTTATACACCTGTGGCAAGGGGTCTGATTCAATAATTAACAGGTGTGGCCAAATACTTGTGTCCATATAGTGTATTTCTAAGTACTGGGTACTGTACTGGGAAACAAAATGGAAGTTTGGGGAAAATGATGTTAACTGATATTGTGCAGAACCTAAAAAGAAATCCTTTTCAGTGACTTTTCAGTTGCTGCTTTTAATGCATGAAAATATAAAATACTTTTTCTGCATTTCCTCCTGAAAGTGGCTGGTTGTGAAATGGCTTAAACATGAAATGATGTAGAAATGCCAGTGAGCTTGCCTTGTGGCCATCTCTGACAAAAAGCCATGCTGAACCCATTTTATTTGTTACACGCACCACATCTTTGCATTGCATCTATTTTCCAGCTTTCAACAAAGCCCTTGTCCTCTTCTCTGTTTTGAATCAGTTTTCATAAATGTGTCTTGTGGCTATCATGCAGTTCTTGCTTTTTGTATTAAACGAACAGTTCAACGTTTTGGGAAATACACCTATTTGCTTTCTTTCTGTGAGCTTTAGAGGTGTTGGTAGGTGTGTTTTTGAACTTAGGACAGAGCCAAGTTAGCTGTTTCCCCCTGTTTCAATTAATTTCAATTCAGTTTTATTTATATAGCGCCATATCATAACAAAGTTATCTCAGGGCACTTTTTTGAATAGAGCAGGTCTAGACCGACTCTTTATATTTACAGAGACCCAACAATTCTCCCCATGAAAAACCACTAGGCGACTGTAGCAAGGAAAAACTCCCTTTTAACAGGTGGAAACCTCGAGCAGAACCAGGCTCTGGGTGGGCGGTCATCTGCCTTGACCTGTTGGGTTGAAGTATGAAGAACATAAAGCAGCACAGTACAGTTCCACATAGAGATGTAAAGTAATAGTTGTGGTAATGGCATTGATGTTAATATTAACAGAAATAATACTAAGAGCAATATTATAATAGTAATACTAATAATAAGAGCAATAACAGTAATAGCAGCAGCGGGTGCAGAGCAGGAGCACAGGGGCAGCAGGTGGCTGCAACCAGACTCTACATCTCCGGAGCAGAAATACCTGCAGAAAGCAACAGAAGGAGAGAGAGGGGGGGGGGGGGGGTATGAGGGTGTACAGATGGAGAGGAAGAGGAGGAGAGAGGAGCTCAGAGCATCATAGGAAGTCCCCCGGCAGTCTAGGCCTATATCAGCATAACTAAGGGGTGGCTCAGGGGTCACCTGAGTCAGCCCTACTATAAGCTTTATCAAAGAGGAAAGTCTTAAGCCTACTCTTAAATGTGAGGAGGGTGTCTGCCTCCCGTACACAAACTGGGATCTGGTTCCACAGGAGAGGAGCTTGATAGCTGAAGGCTCTGGCTCCCATTCTACTTTTAGAGACTCTAGGAACCACAAGGAACCCTGCATTCTGGGGGCGCAGTGCTCTAGTGGGGTAATAGGGTACTATGAGCTCTTTAAGATATGATGGTGCCTGACCAGTTAGGGCTTTGAAGGTGAGGAGAAGGATTTTAAATTCTATTCTGGATTTTACAGGGAGCCAGTGTAGAGAAGCTAATATTGGAGAAATATGATCTCTTTTTCTGGTTCTTGTCAGTAAATGTGCCACAGCATTCTGGATCAGCTGGAGAGTCTTAAGGGATTTATTGGGGCAGCCTGATAATAGAGAGTTGCAATAATCCAGCCTAGATGTAACAAATGCATGGACTAGTTTTTCTGCATCTTTTTGAGACAGGATGTGCCTGATTTTTTGCAATGTTACGTAAGTGAAAATTTCCCCGCTGTGGGACAATAAAGGCTTATCTTATCTTTAAAAAGGGCAGTTCTTGAAGTTTGTTTTATGTGGGAGTTAAAGGACATATTCTGATCAAAGATAACTCCAAGATTCCTTACGGTGTTGCTGGAGGCCAGGGCAGTCCCATATAGAGACATTATATCTTTAGATAATGTGTTTCGAAGGTGTTCGAGGTCAAGTACAATAACTTCGGTTTTGTCTGAGTTTAACATCAGAAAATTGCAGGTCATCCAGGTTTTTATGTCCTTAAGGCATGCTTGAAGTTTAGCTAATTGATTGGTTTCATCTGGCTTGATCGATAAATATAATTGGGTATCATCTGCATAACAATGAAAATTTATGGAGTGCTTCCTAATAATATTGCCTAAAGGAAGCATATATAAGGTGAATAGAATTGGTCCAAGCACAGAACCTTGTGGAACTCTGTGACTAACTTTGGCATGCATAGAGGATTCATCGTTAACATGTACAAACTGATATCAATCTGATAAATAGGATTTAAACCAGCTTAGTGCGGTGCCTTTAATGCCAATTAAATGTTCTAGTCTCTGTAATAGAATGTGATGGTCAATGGTATCGAATGCAGTACTAAGATCTAGTAAGACAAGTACTGAGACAAGTCCTTTGTCGGATGCAATTAGAAGGTCATTTGTAACTTTCACCAGTGCTGTCTCTGTGCTATGATGCACTCTAAATCCTGACTGAAAATCTTCAAACAGCTTATTGTTGTGTAGAAAGTCACACAACTGATTGGCGACTGCTTTCTCAAGGGTCTTAGAGAGAAAAGGAGGGTTAGATATAGGCCTATAATTTGACAAAACCCCTGGATCAAGAGTGGGCTTTTTAAGAAGAGGTTTAATTACAGCTACTTTAAAGGACTGTGGCACATAGCCTTTTAATATGGACAGATTTATCATATCTAGTAAAGAAATGCTAACTAAGGGTAAAACTTCTTTAAGCAGCCTAGTTGGGACAGGGGTCTAAGAGAGACGTTGATGGCTTAGATGAGGAAATCATGGAAGTTAGTTGACTAAGGTTGATGGGAGAAAAGCAGTCTAAATGTACATCAGGTTTTTACAGTTGTTTCTAAGGTTCCTGTGTTTGAAGATAAGTCAGTACCAACTGAGGGCAGGAGGTGCTGAATTTTTTCTCTAATAGTTAGAATTTTATCATTAAAGAAGCTCATGAAGTCCTTACTGCTGAGGTCTATAGGAATACATGGCTCAACAGAGCTGTGACTCTCTGTCAGCCTGGCTACAGTGCTGAACAGAAACCTGGGGTTGTTCTTATTTTCCTCTATTAATGATGAGTAGTAGGCTGCTCTGGCATTACGGAGGGCCTTCCTATAAATTTTAAGACTATCTTGCCAGGCTAAACGTGATTCTTCCAGATTGGAAGAACGCCATTTCCTTTCTGTTTCCAGTCTTTATGCTAAGCTAGGCTAACCACACCCTGAGATCTGTATTTTACACACAGACACAACATGTCACTGTCTGAAAGAAAGCAAATAAGTATATTTCCCAAAATGTTACACCATTTCTTTAGAAGAGGTAACAGTATAAACCCAAGCAGATAGTATGCATATTTTCAGGATGCTCCATAAAACTAGAATCCAGTGGTGTTTTACTCCCAAACTGAGACTAAGGACAGACATTGCTATTGAAAACAAAATGTGTTGGATTAAGTTAAATCGATGTCCAGGAAACCGTCTTTGAGCTTTAATTTTGGCCATTTCTATTTCAGACCCCCCTCTCCCAAACACAAGTGCATACACTGTAATTTTGTGTGTATTATTAGTTCCTCAGTGTGTTTCCTTTTATATCTCCATAAACATTTGTAGAAGACCGCCAAACACAAGTTTACTGCTTATGGCTGCACAGGCCAAAAAAAGAGAAACATCTACCAGACACCCTTGTGTATACCTCCAGCCCTACACACACACAGACTTTTTATATTTCCGTGCACCCACACTCACCCTTGATATGTGTATGTGTCTGTAACTGTTTCCTTAGCAGAGGTTGAATTCTGTAAATTCTCAAATAAAAGTTATTGAAATGACAGCTAGTACAAAAAAGTACCAATCTGCTGCTCTGACATATTATTTGTAAAACAAATACTGTTTACTAATACTAATTCATCTTCCAATCGTTTGTCTTTGCAGCTTGACACTGATAACAAAAATGGCAAAGTAGAAGCAACTGCATTTAATGAGCGAATGACATTATTTCTGTTAAAGAGAGAAATTCAGAGCAGCAGAGTGGTGCATTCATCAAGACATCAGGAAGTGTTGAATTTGCATTGACAGCTAATTAAAATGGGAGCTGATCAGAGCACAGAGAGGCATCTTGCTAAGATATAAGAAAATATACTTGTTAAACATGGGAACTTAGAAATAAAGGCCCATTCTTCTCTGCAGCTGGTGTCCCTCAGTAACATACTAGCAGACTACCTGAGGCCATTTGAAACACATTGTTTACATGAATGATGTTGTCCATATTTAATCTTTGACCAAAGATAAGCAATTACTTTTGTTAAATTCTAATGTAACAATTAAAGGTTTCTCTGCTGATTGTTTTCTGTATTAATTTATTAATCATTTAAAAGCGGTTAATCCTCACATTTGAGAACCTGGAACCAGCAAATGTTTGCTTGAAAAATGACTGAAGTAAATAATTATGAATTGACCAAGTAGTTTGCGATTGATTTTTTATTGGCTAATCATTTTCTCAAGTACACGTTTCAGGTCTTCTTATAACCACAATGAAGCCTTAAACATGTGACGAAAAAACATATTTACACTGTCAACCACTGATAAAACAGAAAGATAGCAACTTTGTTTGTGAGTTAATATAGTGAGTAAATGTCATCTGCTACACCAGAAATAATAAGACAAATGTCTCTGGTTTGATAGATTTAAATATTAGAAGAACTTCGTAGTTAGCGTGAGCTGTAAAAGCCCATGGCTGAACAGTAAAAAGTTAAAAAGAAGAAAGTCAAACTTAATCAGATGTCACAGTACTGCCAGCACAGTTTGATAGTGCTCTCTTGGGAGCAGAGTGCAGAAACAGCATAGCAATGAGCATTTAGCACCACAGACGGAGACGGAATCAAGAAAAACACAGATCTCCCGAATTACCACTTGTAAACCGCAGACACCGAATCTTTAAAAATACTTGGACGTAGGCCCAGCTACTGTCTGCGAGCGAACATGCAATTCTCTCGGTGGCTGGGTGCACGAGTCGCTGGCGTGGCGAGCCTGCGTCTGGTCCGGGCAGCGACGGGTTAAGCTGGCGGCGGCTGGTGTGTTCACAGCAGGAAGGCAGTGGCTGGGTCTGGGCTGGCCTCCAAACAGATGTTGGTTTGTTTCAGGGCTGTGGTTAAATAGTTGGATGGCGTTCCAGCACACAGGGGAGCAAGGAGGGGATTAGAGCTGTGAGGATTGCAGCTGCACAGACAGAAAGAGAGCAGGAGGAGGGAGAGAGAGACACAGATAAAGAGAGAGAGACTGAAGCCAATGATGCAGCGCTGAATAAAAAGGATGGTAAGCTGCGTGACCTCCAGTCTTTGATCACCGTAATGCAAACCACCAGCAGACACAGAAATTAATTATACTTTCAGAAGATAGTAAATGTATGCTTGATTTTATTTTTGTCATTTGTTTTTGGTGCAAAGCTCTCTCACTGTAATGTGTTTTAGCACTGTTCCGCCCACCCATATGTCTGTAAAGCACCAGACCGAGACCCAAGTGCAAGGATCACACAAAACAATGGTAAAGTTCCACAAAAAGGCTTTTACTGGCAAACACTGGTTGAAATAATTCAACCTTAGATCGAGGCAACGGTACAGTGAAGGAGCAGGCAAAAACAGGTCAAAAATACAAGCAAAGTTCCAAACCATCAAGGCAAGAAATCCAATCAGACGTGGGGCAGGCAGAGGTAATGGTCCAAAAACAGGCAAAGGTCAAAAACGATAAATGACCAGACATGAAGGTAATGCAAGAAAGCTTGACTGGTGAGTACAAAGAGAATCTGGCAACTAGACAGAGGAATGACCGGGCTATATAAACAGGCAGACTGATGAGGAACAGGTGAGTAATGGAACACAGGTGAACCTAATCCAAACTGGTGGGAAAAGAACAATGACAGGAATTAAATCATAATCTAGTAAGCAGTGAATAGTCCTTTTCAAAATAAAACCGTAAATAAACAAGAGACTTGACGAGGCGTGACAATGTCAACCAAACAAGTCTGGCTGCTACATTATTTCTTCAATTTTCTATCGATGTTTAAAATATATAGTTCAGCATTTAGGGAAAAATGCTTCTTTGCTTTCTTTCCAATAGTGAGATGAGAAAACTGATGCCAATCTCTTGTCAGTGTGTTAGGTACGGAGCTGGAGGTGGGAGGTGATTAGCTTAGGTTAGCATAAAGACTGGAAGCAGGTGGAAACAGCGAGCCTGGTTCTCTCCACCAACACATCCAGAGCTCACAAATTAACTGTTTGCTAAGCCACACCCTCCTTAGTTACTGTTGCTACGCCTGTCAAGCTTTCTGTTCTTGCTTGGCATATATGGAGTTTACAATAATAATGGAGGCAGAGTAACCATCTAAACAATTGGTCCTTGATTTCAGACACCGGTAGACGAAAGCTTGCATGTAATGCTAAACGACTGAGGCTAAATAATTAGCATCCTCACCAGTTGATGACACAGAAGACATGGAAATAAAGAAACAGCATTGTTCTTGTATTGCTGCGCAGAGCTAGTTAGTATAATCACTGAAGAATCAGTTCATTCATTCTAACATAATCTTGTTTGGCTGCTTAGCTAACATACTATATACGCATAATATCAACGCTGATGTTTTTACTTTTAGCATTAAGAGAAAAGAGTTTTTGGATGAGGACTAACCAATGTGTTTGGCACATATAATGCTATCTCAGGTACACTTCCCCACATCCAATAAAGATCAGGACAGACCTGCTAACATTACTCTGAACTCTGATAGCATCCAGGACCTATGTACCAGCTGTAAATGGTGCTTTTTAACATAACCTGTATTTTGGTGTATTTTTTATCTCTTGACAGAGCCAGGCTAGGGGTTTCCCCATTGCTTCAAGTCGTTATGCTAAGCTAGGGTAACCACGCCCTGTCTCTAGCTCTGTACTTGACACACAGACATGAGATTGAGATCCATCTTCTCATCTCACTCTCTGAAAGAAAGTGAATTTCCCAAAAATGCACCCCCAGTTTGGAAAGCTACTGTCACCTAAAACAATTCATCCTCTAAGAACCATTAATGGCCACAGCAACATTTCATGGCAGTCTGGACCAAACAATGGACAGACCTACCGACCTGCATTACCATCCTTAGGCCCTGCTGCTGATGCAGAAACATGTGACAAATGATTACTCTGACAAACCCCATCTATTGTAACAGCAACAGTTTTATATGATGACATGTGTTTCTCTCTGGTGGTTTTTAGAGTGATCCAACTATGCTTTTACTATCCCAAAATTAAGGCTTTATATGCCTTATATAAATAAATGTTGGTAGCTCCAACAGTAGTTCACTTGTTTTTTGAACAGTGTGCAAATTCTAGTTGGATTTTAAACAGTGTTCTTCAAAAGCAAAGGCAGATAAAACTTACTTTTGGTGGGTTTACAGGTACATAGCAAAATGAAGAAGGGTTTAGGGAAAGACTAAAAGACGGAGAGAGAATACAGAAAACATCAAGCATGTACCAGAGGACAGACACACAGGGCAGGGATGGGGCAAAGACAAAAATGACCTTTTTTTAAATATTTCTTTTCTCTGACAAAAAGAAAGATATATTCCAAAAAAAAGAACACGTGCCTGCAGGGAGGAGAGAGCGAGGACAGGAAAACTCCACCAGTTTTTGCATAAATAGCACTTTGAAGTCAGGGATGGGGAGATAGCGAAGTAGGAGGAGAGGAAGAGGAAAAAAGAGGGGCTGTGAATATGATAGAATTTTCTCAAGTGCAGCTCTGGTTAAATATGCCTCCTCAGCCCTCGGGGGGCGGTTCGTGCATGCTTAGTGTTTCACCTCTTTCCTCTTCTCCTCACCTTCTCCCTGCAGCCCGACCTCCATGAAAACTGCAGATATTGGCTTAGCCTTTAGCTTTAGCTCACACATAGGCCTTGATCTCTTTAGACTGCGAGCGTGAGAGCTGCATTTTGAAGTGGATTAGTCCCCATGGTATCTCTCAGACTCTTCATAAGTCCACAGTGTTCACGGTTAAAGCCAATTAGCTCACAGGTCTGGCTTTTATATGGTCTTGGGGTTGTTGGTGGATGACATCTGAGATTCTGCCTGTTATGGGTGGCCATCTCGACAGCAGGGGAAGGACCCAAAGACAGACAGACTGGTGCAGGTTGAAGATTTATTGAAGACAAACAACTTACAAGAAACTCAGGAAGCCAGGTAACTAGGACATGGAACTCAGAGAGACCAAAAACCAGAACTCAGGGAGAGAAACACACACAATGAACTGACATCAACATCACATACAAAAACAATGAACCGACAGGAATAAAGACAAGGAATCCGTATATTTAGGAGAGTGGCCAACGAGGGAAACAGAAATAGGTGAGTGACTGGGCACAGGTGGACTGGAGGCTGCAGCCAGACAGGAATTGGCGAAGGCTGCGGCTGCAGCTGGACAGGAACTGGCCAAGGTGTCGGCTGGACCGCAGACTCAGGCACGGGATCAGGCGTTGGCTGGACCGTCGACTCAGGCACGGGATCAGGCGTCAGCTAATATTAACTTATTTTAACTCATTGTTTAATTATTGTTTCTCTGCATCTCATCTTGTTCTGTTAAGCACTTTGGGCTGCATCTTTGCATGAAAGGTGATATACAAATAAAGTTATTATTTTTAGTAGTAGTAGTAGTAGTAGTAGTTCTAATCATCAGTTCTTTTGTACTCAACAAAAGTAATTGCCCAGATTTCAGAATGTAGTAAAAAGTGACAATCAGTCAGGGATGGAAAGAGTACTAAAATATTGTACTCAAGTAAAAGTACTGATTCTTCAAAGAAATGTTACTCAAGTAAAAGTACAAGTACTTAAAAAGTAGGTCAGTTAAAATGTACTCTGAGTAAATTTTAGTTATAGAAAAAGCTGGCTCCACCTTCATAGATTACATGCAGCTTAATTAAACCAACATTTCAACAGGCAAGCTGGCTAATGACAGTAACTGGCTTCTGGAGACCAGCTTTTCTGCTCAAATGTTGGTTTAATTAAACTGCAACCATCTATTTCAACTCTGAACTTTACAATAGCACTGGTGTCAAAACAAAATTCTACATTAAAAAATACTCTGAAAAGTGCACAAAGTAATGGACAATTGGATCATTTTATGTTGGTAAACTGGTACAGATGGGAGTCTGTTTTGTCAACTTTAGCGTCTGTATGAGAACATTCCTTTGGCATAACGGGTGTGTGAGCATGCAACTATTTGCACATCCACGTTTTATGTATATTTGTGTGTGTGTGTGTGTGTGTGTGTGTGTGTGTGTGTGTGTGTGTGTGTGTGTGTGTGTGTGTGTGTGTGTGTGTGTGTGAAACAGACAGGGTGAGCCTGTCTGGCAACTGGTAGACATGATGATGAAGGTATGAGTGGGTAAGCTGTTTGATGAAGGGATGGGGGTGTTTGAGAGTGGTATTGAAAATGTGTGTGTGTGTGTGTGTGTGTGTGTGTGTATGGGGAGGGGTGGGGGGATGGAGCATGAAACCCCCATCCAGCTGCACAGTCTGCGATACACCTGGGCCTGCTGTCTAAACAGCCCTGTGCTGTTTTGCATGGCTGCCCCTACAAACATGTGTTGGTATTCGTGTATGTGTGTGAGAAACGGAGACAGAGAAAAATATATAGAGACATGGTGATCATGTTCCACGTGACCAGTTCATGGATATGCAGTGCATATTTACACATCATTCTCTTTCCTCCTGCTCTCTCTCTCCCGCTCCCCCCTTCCCCCTTCAACCCAACCGGTCGAGGCAGATGACCGCCCACCTTGAGCCTGGTTCTGCTCGAGGTTTCTACCTGTTAAAAGGGAGTTTTTCCTTGCCACTGTCGCATAGTGCTTGCTCATGGTGGGAACTGTTGGGTCTCTGTAAATATAAAGAGTCGGTCTAGACTTGCTCTATTCGAAAAAGTGCCCTGAGATAACTTTGTTATGATATGGCGCTATATAAATAAAACTGAATTGAATTGAATATACAGTATAATGCTGTAACTTCCTGTTGTTTTACTCACCATATACTGTATATGCGGCTAGATGTTTTCACATGTCCTAAAATGTGTATCAAACCTAAAAAAGACCTGTGAATATCTGAACCAAGACCTGTCACATTATAAAAAGGTAGAACCTAATTAACAATGGATGGTGGAAAGAGATTGTGTTTGGGTGTTTGATAAACTTACACTTGATACAATCTTAACAATCCTGAGTAAGAAAAACTAAAATAGCCCTGAACCCAAATGAGCTGACAGCAGCTGAACATGAGCCCAAACAAACCCAGAGGAAATGGAACCTGAAGATACCTGATTCTGTCACCATGTCCAGCTCTGAATGGGGTGGGAAAACATAAAAAATGACTTGTCAAATAACTGCCATTGGCCACAACGCATGTTAGCACTCTGTGAGGCTGTACTTTGACACAGCGATGCTTCTAAATGCAGCATTAAAGCGCTGTGAGTTGCATATGTTCAATATATAATACTTTGCAAGGTTATAGTTTTCTTTTTTATGTTCAGATTATTTTATTCATTTTTATTTCCTAAGAGGGATCATTCAGATGACTTCGATATCTCATATGTGAGCATTTGTAAGCGTGTGTGTGTGTGTGTGTGTGTGTGTGTGTGTGTGTGTCTTGAAATTTATATCCAAAACAAAAAATGTGAACCTGACTCCCAGCCCAACATTGAAGCTTCATGGAAAGCATATGGACCTTGTAAGAAGCCTGAGGGCGTACCACCTTTGGCTGTCAGGAGTCGGGTCAGATACTGGCCGTCTGCGCTCCAGCACACATTGCTCACATTGTTGTCTGTGTTTGTCTGCAAAACACAGATGGCTTCGACTCAGCCTCAGCAACAACTGCCGCAGTCGAATCAGGAAATCAAAATGGCAAGATGGTGATATGCTTTCTCGATAACTGTTCTTGTTGCATTCGGATGTGGTCTCTGAGGGACTGAGCCAAAAGCTATAACACTCATATAATCACCTGCCAGGCCAGACATTGACTCACCCTTCAAAACAATAGTGTTTAATCGCCAACTGTTTTCTCACCATGTTGCGAAAGCAGTGGAGTGTGGTCCCTTGTGCAAACACTACCCCGCAGGCCAGCGTGAGATAGCCTGCAGCTAATGTTTTACATTTGATGCTTGAAGTAGTAGCTGGGTGGGGTTTACCACATCCGGACAGTGTCAGGTGATTACTCATTGATCACTCAACCACACTGACCTTCCTGTGATTGCATACTGCTTCTGGTACTCATTGTTCCATGTGGAAAACTGTGCTTTTATTTCAAGATCTGTAATAGTGTAGTGCACAAACTTGTTGAGTTCATTTTTTGGAGATAATTACTCTTGAGCAACAAATTCATGCTTAATTTGTCTCTGTGTGCAGTTTAAAGGTATGCTGAACAGTGAGCTTAACCTAGCATGCCCTTCAAAGACTTAATAACAACTTAAGTCTCATGTTCATAGTTTTGGCCATCATTTCTATAAGTAATAATATTGTATTAAATTTCTGACATCTGGGAACACGGTGAAATCACTAGAAAGAAGTCTGACAGGTCAAGAAACTGGAGCAGTCAGACGATCAGACAGGTTGTTAACAAACCTGGTGGCTAATCAAACTTCACTGGAAGATAAAAAATGAATACTCAAACTGTCTGTAAACTTTCTGTTTCAATTTGGACCTTCTGTACTTGCCATAGTTGTGCATGCATACATTTTTCCTGTGTACTGTAGAATTAATATCAACATTTCTGGTGTGTTCACGTTTGGATTTATTTCTAAATGAATTAATTTAAATAATCTGACTTGTTGACAACCGGTCTAACTTCTCATGTGTCTTGCCCTGATGGTCATCGATGTAGCAATGTAGCAATGTTCCCAGGTCTCAGCAACTACTTTGGGTAGTACAATGTAATAGCTGATAGAAATAACGGCCTTTTTTTTAAAGAAGCAGATTGTAATAAATTGTTTTCCTTTAATCCAGCCAATAGTGTAAAGGCTGTACTTGGAACACCACCTTAGTTTAGCGTGCTACAATGCCAACATTTGCTAGTTCTGCAGGTATTTGGTCATGAACCAAAGTATTGGACACATGTTGACCTGATGATGGCGCTATATGAAAAGTCAGAGGATCACCAAAGTTATGAGAATTCATCCTGAGGGGAACATGAATGTCTGTATCACATTTCGTGGCAATCCATCCAATAGTTGCAGAGATATTTCACTCCAAACCACAAATGTAAACCAGTGGTGTTCAAGGAAAAGTT
>SEMN01002093.1:0-15437 GCA_005408345.1 Macquaria australasica | reverse complement strand
TTACTTACTGTACTATATGTGCAAATACACATTTATGCCTGTTATGTGATTACAGTCTGCACAAGTGAAATGCATTCATCTGCCCCATTCAACTACATGAATGATAGAGCAGCCTCTAAAATGAAAGGCTGTAAATGGGATACTCCAAGCAAAGTAGACCCATAATCACACTCATTCTACAATCTTAAGTCTATCAGCAGGTTGCTATACAGTGCTGCATACAGGTCTGTCTGGCCGACTATATTCTAATACTAACCTTCTTTGCACTCTAGGGCAACTCGTGACTCCAGGTTGTCCATTTGCATCTGCAAGCGCTTCAGGGTGAGGTCATTCTCTCGTGACTTTCTCTTGTAGGCGATGAGGACGAGGATGACGATGATGAGGAGGAGGCCTCCGCCAGCTGCGATGCTGACGATGGCCGGGAGGGTCAGCAGGCTGTCAGACATGATGTGGACCGCGCCAGGAGAGACGTGGAGACCACCTACCTGAACCTGTGGAGAGACACAAACACATATAATTACATCCTAAATTAGTGTAGTTTAGAAGATCCTTCAAACTAAAACACAGAGGGAGGCACGCATCATTTCCTTGTTCATGTTTGAACAAAATCCGATCACTGGTCTTGAGATCTATATCACATGATAACTGATACAGCAATGCATAAGCCATGTCTCAGAAGTCCTGCCAAAACACAGGTAAATATTGTCTGCTGAAATTGATACTGAGTGCAAACACATGCGGACACCTACACGCTGACGTTGAGAGGGAAATAGTCCGGGGCTTGCACTCAATAAGCGAGCAGGCAACTAAAAATAATTGCAGTGGATTCTGGCAGAACCTTTTCACAGCTAGAGCACACTCATGCTGCTCTCCTTTTGACCTCTTTCCTTCAGCTGAATGAACAATGATGAGAGCATGAATAATAGAGTTATTATGAAGGAGGAAATCACAAATACAGGGACAGACAGAAACAGAGTGGGAGGGAAAGTTGATGGAAGATAGATGCTAACAAACACACAAACACAGACAGACCATTACCCATACTGACCATAACTTTGTATTGTCCGGTGAGATTGGGCGGCTCACACAGCAGCTGGCTCTCAGACACAGTGACAGAGCAGGGAGTCTCTCCTATCAGCACAGTGTAGTTAAGCTTCACCCCTCCTGATGCTGGGGGAACCAGGTTTCTGCCCTGTGGGCACGAAGAGATGGACAGCAGGGTGCGAAATTAGGAGAAAAACTCAGGACACACAAACACATGGCTCAGTGAAGATCACACAATTTTAAAAAACCCGCAAAGCCAATATGTCCCCCAAATACACTGTAAATTAGATCCCTAGGTTCAGGCACAGCTGCGGCCAAATATGACTACATACTGAGATCAAACAATGCAATATATTTCACAGTGGCGGTAAGTGGGAACAGCTGGCAATCAGGATGAAAACATTTAATATATTCCTCAATGAAGTTTTTTAGTTACAAGACCAAATAATGAAAGAAAAAAATCCCATAAATTACATATATTTAGCTGATGTTGATATCCAGAGAAAGTAGCAATTGTTGAGCAAGAAGATGAGTCACGGTCTTGCCCAAGGGCAGCGTGATAAACATGCTGCGGGGGTTGAACCAGTAAATGTTCTATAGATTTAAATGCATACTAATCTGTATTTCCTGTACCTTGAGAATGATGGGTGAGCCTGGTTTTTGTTCCAGGACGCCGGTGGTGCTGAGGGGCTCAAAGTAAGGGTTTGGGTAGTAGAGGAGGTTGGTGTTGTTGTAGACCAGCAGCGCCTGGACGTTGTTGAAGATGAACCCGAACTCGTCGGCGTGCTTTACTGTGTCCAACCCTGGATGGTACTCTGCCATCAGTGAGGGAGCCAAGCAGCTCATACTGGTGGTGTTCAATACTTTACACACCTGGGGAGAACGGATAAAGACAGGAGGAAAAATATGTTACTTTTTGAGATGCTACTGGGGATGTGTTGCACTCAAACAGTCTACACATCATGTTACGATAGCCTGAGCACCCTGAAATGAAACAAGAAGTGTGATTCAGTCATCCAGGATAAACATAGACGGTTCGGCACAGCTAAGATGTTTGGTTTTCTCTGGCTCCAAAATAAAACACCAAGTTTCAAGTTGCACCGTTGTAAAGCCTCCTGTTTGTTATAACCTAAAAGTGAAGTGTGATCTTAACTGAAACACATTGGTATCAACATGAACCCTGCAGGGAGTTCAGCAACCTAATAATTGGCATATAAAATCCTCATTCTTTTCAGAGAAAAGGATTTATCGTCTGTCATTAAATCCATCTTTATTGGAGAGGAAGCCTCCATAAAATCGAAAATAAATTGCTGCTACTGCTTCACTGAAAAACACTGGAGGACAACAACCAGAAAGGATGGAGGCATTGCTCCTCTGTCTCCTCAGGTAGAGGTTGAGCTATGGCGCTTTTATTACTTCTCTCCAGTTTTCCCAGATGAGAGACCTGTCTTCCATCCATCCTCCCCGGCTCGGCTCTAGAGGGAAGGGGAGAGAGGATTGATTGCTGCACAGCACTCTGTTCAGAGAGGTTTTTATCTCCTTTCACTCCCTCCCAGCTCTCTCTCTCTGGGGAAGAAACTTAATTAGAGGTAAATATCATCAAAGCTGGTGAACGCTAGCGACTACCACGCCTCCTACTTGTTGTCTTCTGCTCGGGAGCAAGCCAGGGAGATCGATGCAAACTCATTCTGTGTAGGCTACACCAAATGTATTTTGCCAGCATGGTGTAAGGCGAGTTGCGGGTGTGTGACTGGAGGGCCTGGTCTCCTTACTTACTTTGCTCTTGGATACAGACTATAGAGTGTTTGTGTGTTTTCACCATGTAGAGCAGGGGTGTCAAACTTAAGGCCCGCGGGCCAGAACCGGCCCACCAAGGGGTCCAATGTGGCCCACTGGATGACTTTGCAAAGTGTGAAAACAGCAGAGAAGTCATTAATTCCAATTTTTCAATAAAATGTAATGCTATTCCTATTGCACTGTCCTAATAAGAGCAGCAGGCACAAAGCCTTTCTGGCAGAAAGCCCTGAAGGCTAACTTCTCTCGCGTGCGAGTAGCGAGTGTATACGCTATTACAGATCCCACATTCTTACATACACGCTACGTGACACAACACTGTCAAGAGTGTTGGGTTTTCCAAGAAAATGTTTTGTGCCTTTGTAAATCCACTGTGATTTGTAAATTGTAAAAGTGGAAAGACTGGGACATCTTGTTGAAATTGCACTTGTTTTTCTTAAGACATCTCAGGCTGTTCATCATCTGTTTTGTAAATGGATGGTTGATTCAATTGTGAACGTTTTCAGAATGTACTTATTTACATAAAAAACATTTAGAGGTATTATTATTTATAGGTTATTATGCAATGGTTTTACTGGTCCGGCCCACTTGAGATCAAATTGGGCTGTATGTGGCCCACAAACTAAAATGAGTTTGACACCCCTGATGTAGAGCATTGAATCTAAATGTGAAAATTAACTCTGATTCAAGAACTTGGGCATACTGTGTGTATGGCTTTAGGCTGCAACTAACGATTATTATCATTTTCTAAATGAATTGATTAATTTTTTGAAAAATTACCTTAACAATTATTTAATTCTAATTTTCTGTAGATCGACTAAATGATAAACTGACGAATCACTTACAGCTGTATATGACTTATCAGCTAGCTGCGAAATCCGGGCTTCCAAACACGATTCCAACATTACAACCGTCATAGCCAGTGCCGCTGCTACGTACACGAGCATCACGCTCTGTGTGTTTTGTGTAATTAGATCTTGTCTTGAGAATGCTTAAACAGATTAATTGAATCTGTTGTTATATTACCACCCCCACCCCACCCCCCATAATGTATATACAGCATTTAGGAATAGATCATATGAATTTCTTTTGCAGAATCATACAGCATGTTCTCCTGATCAGTGTGTGGGAATTAAACGGTTTAATGGATAAAAGAGTTCAAGTTAAGTTTGATACGGGCTGCTTTCTTACTGTTGGCATGGTGACATGTTATATAGACAGGCCCAGATGCTCCGGCAGCATCCTCGTGACTGTCACATTGGAACAGCGAGGCATTTGCAAGTCAACTACAGCTCTGACTACCATCTGCTCTGCCGGAGATGGATACTGTTGGTTTTTTTTTCCTATACTGTCCTCACTTTCTCTCCTCTTACTCTCTCTCTCTCTTTTTCTTAAATAAATCCTTTCCTTTGCTGAATCCTGTCAGGATAGAAAACTGCTGCTATCATGTAGGATGTTTTTCAGGCAGTGAGTGTGACGTGTGTAAATCCAAAGCGACGAGCGAGTAAATAGTGATGGGTAAATGGGGCATTGTGGGATTTGATAAAGAAAATGGGGTATTTGGGTTCCTCTGTGGGTGGGGCAATAAATGGCTCTATTTCGAAACACCATAACACCTTTGCATGACTTCTGCCTTTCAATAGATGGATATTAAGTACTTTTTTATTAACGCATAGCACATTCTGTTTACACTACAAACATATTTATAAGGATTACTGGATTTCCACTCCATCTAATTCTCAGCAGAATGCTACAATAAACAGTCATAACATTACACTGCTTCGATTCCAAACAACATTTATTTTTGCTCTCTTTCTCTAGCACATCACAATAAAAACAAAATTCTGTATATTGCCAAAATACAGACTATGCAATAGCACATCCACCCCTTTAGGCCATGTGGAGGAAGAAGCTACACATTGTTCAGCATTGATAAAATGAATTGAGGTCAACAGATAGAGAAAATAATTGGAATCTTGGCCTCATCTGTCTTCTTTCTCTAGTGTTGGATGGAGCCAGGGTGTTTTAAGGCAGTAACACTCCAACCCCTCTGGCTGAATACATTACCATGATCTACTGTGCAGCTAAAGCCCACTCAACCATTCAAAGGTCTCTGGCCACGGCAGTAGTGAGAGAGACAGAGGGAGAGAGTGAGAGAGGAATAAGGGATAAGATGGACTGGCTGTGGAGATGTGCGTAGGAGAAATGTGAGGGGTCACAGAGTCAAAGGTCATCTGGAGGCTAACATTCGATAGCTAGTCACTGGCTGTTCCTGTACTTTGTTACTCCTACACTGTCTATTTTCCTGCCTGCCTGCTGTTCCAACCAACTGCTAATACTGGCATAAATTCTAACTTCCGCTCTGATCTGTCCATAAAGGATCTGTGTGGTATTTAAGCTTGTGCAAAGCCAGAGCCAGTAGTTTCATTTTCCTCTAAGATGTGCGCCACGCTGGAAGCGAAAAAAAATCATCCGCTGGACTTGTGATGAGAGTGTGACTAATTTCAAACATCCTCTGTAAGCACTGCTTCATGCAATAACAAGTGGCTTCTTCTTCTTCTTTTAAAGTCAACACCAAAGCTACACAACAGAGATGTCAAAGAGGAAACAGTGCTAGCCCTCTAGACTGTGGATACTCAAGATGCCATGGTGATTCAATGAGCCACTCATGATGCTAATATTGTTGATGTAGATGTCATTATAAGACACATGCAAACTTAGAATACAAAACCATTATGAACATGTAAATTGTAAGTTCTGAGTGTCCATTATCATTGGTCGGCGCCTCTAGTGCTCAGTGTAATCAGCCTGATTGGCCTAGGTGTGATAGGAGCCTGGCACACCCATGCCGAACACTTTCTTTGATCAGCAGCAGCTGCAAATGCACCTGACGCGCCAAGCCTGACACTCAGTCCAGGCATCTTAAGTGTGACGAATACGGTAGATGAAATCTTTCTGGGACAGGGAAATGTTCTGGAGCTGGAAAATAACCCCTTTTAGCTTTAATCAAGATTATGATAAATGTTTCAGTTGTGAATCCGATGACAGATACAGAGCATTTTACAAAGAAAATTGTCCTTTTTTTTCTCTCTCCCCGTTTCTTTGTGAATCTGTGCAGGTGACACGAGGGAGGGAGAGAAGAGAAGAGAAGCAATTTAGTGGGAGACAGGTGATCATTTGAGGGCTGGCTGACAGACAGCAGCTCTTATTGCTATAGGCTGCTCTGCTGTTTGCCTTCCTCCAGTGACAAAAGGGGGAAAGGGGTAGAGGGGGGGAGATGGGATGAAGGATGGGTAATTGTAGCCTTAGCATTTAATAGAAATTCATTCTCTGTGGCTGTAGGGCCAATCAAGACGGTGACACAGGCTTCTTTTGAGAAGCACTAGGTGGGGAGTTGGAAGAGACGAGGCACGGTGGAGATGAACAACTCTCTTTCAAAGCCTTGGAAACTGACAAATCAGTCAGCACGGCACCCACACTCATGAGTCAAATCCCATTTCGCCAGGTCTCCAGGAGCGTCTGTCTCATCAAGTGTTTTTTTTTTTCTTCTCTTCTCTAAACATAAAACAGCACAGATCTGTCTTTCACTTGTAATTACCAGGGTTTCATAACTCACAAAGGTCTTTTAGGGAAACTGTGTCCTTACGTGAGGAGCACAAAAAGCCCAGGGCAGAGTTATGATTTTTAGTAAAGGAACATTCACTAAGCAAGTCAGACACTTAAGGCCAATTTTAGATTACTAATGTCAGGGATGGGAAGTTGCAATTGCAGAGGGGGAGGAGGCATGTTGGGACAAATCTGTGCAGAATTCTACAAGTGAGACATTGAGGATGTTTCTGTGCATGTGTGCATGTCCGTGTGCATAAATGAGGCATGAGATTTACGTGGCTCTATACAAGAGTGTTATCTGTGAGACTGTTTACAGTATGTGCCAACTTGTGTCTTTCCCAGTGCTCTACGCTACAGTAAACACAAACACGTGCATGTAGCATGGGAATGTGTGTGTATGTGCAGCGTAATAGAGCCCTTACCGTACATTAGAGCAGTGGTTCACAGTTGAAGGTCAGGACACATTATATAAATATAAGGGCTCATGAGATGATTACCAGGGTTGGAATTAAGAAAATCTAAATTCTGCTACACAAAAATACATTTATTTTTTTTAATTTTTTAAAACTTTTTTGGAGAAGTTATAATTGTTGATGTAGGATACAGAAACACATTAATAAATGCTTACAACTACATTATCATGTGTTATAAACATTTGTTAAACATTTATATACTGCTTAGAAATGCTAAATGGGGATTTAATGTGTAATCAATTATTCAAAAAAGTCTGATAATGGAAAATCCCATTTCAGTTTAGCTGCTGAAAACTCACAGAAATGCACTTTGTGATGAGGCATCACAAGCAGGAATTGCTTTGTATTAAGGGGTCACAAGAAAAAAAGGTTGGAAACTATTGTATTCAAGCATGTTTTTGTGCTGTGTTAGTACAGTGTGTGTGAATGGAGAACAGCACTGGGCACAGAGCTCCATTCTTTTGCCTATTCTCCTCCTCAACCCCTCTCACTCTCTATCCTTGCTTCTCCCCTTTAGTCCACTCGTCTGCCCTCCCCACCTTTCCCCAGACCATGGAGAGGAAATCCCATCCTCTTAATTAAACAAGGAGCCCCAGGGTAGGGGCTCAAATGCAATTTGTAACGATTTCCCGCAGCCAAGACTTTGATTATACAAGGGCTCTTTATGCTGACCAAAGACTTCTGACCACAGTTAATCTTCCATTGAAACCCATTAGGAGTCTCCTTGCCCCCAATCATGCACACCTCCAACATTTCCCCCCAGTGACCCACCCACACCCCTTCTCTCAAACCCTACTGTCCTCCAGCCAGCTCCAATACTGCAAAAGTATCTGTATATAGTTAGAAACATTATTTTTCCTTTAACAAGTGATGTCTTTAAAATGTTCAGCCAGGATGTCTAGTGTGACAGCAAAACTCAACATGCCTTAGCAGGGGATGGCTGGGGTGTGGAGCTGAGATTTAGCCTCAAGAAAATTTAAGGGTAAACTCTTAATTAAATACTGCATGCAGACCACTCTCACTGCCAGCTGCATTATTCAGATGCTCGTTGGAGTGCTTGAGATGACTGGGTTCAAGCGGAAGTTAGGAAAGCTGGAGGGGCTGTTAGGAGAGATCTTTTTTTTTTTACCCAAGCTAAACATCACTAAGCTAAGCAGTATTTTTGAGCATGTGTATGTAGTATGTGTATTCAGGGAGTACATACTGCACTAGCTCTATGGTTAAGACAGTATGGTGGCCCTTACATTGACAGACTCTCGGCCAGCATATTTGACTCGGATCCTGGGCTCCTGAACCACGTCCAGATTGGTCCCCGTCACCATCAGCGGGGTGTGGCCACTGAGGAAAAACACAAGTAGACACAGGTTTAAATAAATTTCATGTTTGTCAAATGCCTTCTCTTATCTTTTTTTTAAAAAAATCAAGAGGAAAGAAAGAAAAAAGTAACAGTAACAGAAACAGGAAGAAAAATAAAGTAAAAAACAGAAAGACACAAAGTAGTTCAAAAGCAATACTATCAGTTGAAAATAGGCGCATCAAACCAGCTCCTTCATCCTCAGTTTATTTTAGGAGATAATAGCCTTTGGAGTGGAGGATGATAAGAGATGCTTTGCTTTTTAACCGACTTCACTGGCTACAATCAACTGGTGCAGATTTGGGTTTGAAATACCAAAGCAAGGCAGCGCAAGCACATAAGGATGCAGTGGTGGTCCTGGGCTTCATAAGACAGCAGCACAAACAAAGCACGCAAACAAAGTGTGTGTGTGTGTGTGCAGCTCTCCCTGCAGCTGTTTGGGCTCTTGTTGGTGTTTGTTGTTTTTGTTGTTGCGCCCGTCAATGTGGCGTGCTGAATAAAGATGCCAGACAGGAGTTGTTGTAATAATAAATGTGAGATTGGTTTGTGCTACTAGGCTAACGCTGTGGCTAGTGAGTTACTGTAGATGGACATGCTGTTTATAGGCTCATTAAATTATATACTCAGCCACTGTGGAGATGTCTGTCTGTCTGTCTGTCTGTCTATCTATCTATCTATCTATCTATCTATCTATCTATCTATCTATCTATCTATCTATCTATCTATCTATCTATCTATCTATCTATCTATCTATCTATCTATCTATCTATCTATCTATCTAAGAATAGACAAAAGAAAAGAAAAGAAAGATGACCAATATGATGCCCTTCCCTATCTCTGTCTCTCTTCATCCCCCCCTCCTCTTTCCCCTCTGTGCCATCACACTTCTGCTGCAGTGTCCCTTACACTCCGTCTCTAAGCCCCAGCCATCTGCTGTGGACTCACACCTCTGATAGCACATTGTTCTACAAAGCCTCTATTTCATCTTCATCCCTCTCTTCCTTTTAATTAGTAGTGTATGGTGTATGTGTATCTATTTGCCAAAGACGACTCAACGGATGGATCAACATTGAATTCGATAGGAGAATCTCAGTCTTAACAGTGCCCATCCTCTCCAATCTGTGAGCTGTGGCACTTCTATCAGATCCAGACTAATTGGAAGAGAACCGAACAGTAATTGAAAGTGCAATATTGACTCGTGTCTGCTTATTGCCACTGGCCTGGGCTGGCCGGCTGCCTGAAATCCTTAGTCTGGGTGACAGAAACTCGGAATTGGTTGGTGAGGGACTTTACCTTGCAATGCTCCAGTCCGGTTCAATGCGCTGGACGGTGGGGTCTTCTATGTACTCGAAGGTGAGGCTCTCGCGGATTTGGGCGTGGTCCACGCTCACGTTGATCTGCACTGGGCTGACCCCAGACGGGGAGGGGGCAGAGTAGCACACAATCTCTGTCATGGTCCGTCTACAAGTGAAGCATAATAGGAATCATTCAAATCTGTATCATATAGAGTAATAGGCGTCTGTATGAAAAGCTACATATGAGTGCCGAAACTATCTGCATGTTCTGAAAAGTCAAACCAAACATAGAACTATTTAGATGAGAAAAAACACCACCTACAACAACAACAGAATATATTGTGCATTTTGTACTACCAGCCCTGTTCTGTAATTATCTGAGTTAGAAAACAGCACAGACCTGTCATTCCATGGTGAAAATAAATAGCAATTACTGCATGGAAGAAATTTGTAATACAAACCATTAAAAATGGAGACATTTTCAGACAAGACTTGTTATGTCTCTAATCTGGCCACCAATACACACGGGTGCAAATGACCCAATGCACATAGAAGGCTATGCACACAAACAGTACCTCCACCACTGTCATATGCGCTTCTCTTCTTTCCCCTCCCTCTCCACTGCTACCTGCCCACCCCCTGAATTTGTCCCAGTTCATTAGCAGAGGAGAGCTTGTAGTAGAACAGCCCCCCATCCTCCTCTCCCTCCCATGCTAGGAATACAGTGGAGAAACACAAACCAGTAATTAGCCCCATATCTCATTAAAGCTGGCTTGACTCCTCAACCTTACAACACTCCAGTCACACTACCGTGGCAGATGCTTACAGGAGTGGAAAGTAGAAGAAGGGCGTGTGGGAGCAACTAAAAGAGGGAACGAGGGATGGGTGGAGTGAGATGGAAGGACACTGCGAGAGTGAGAGACAAGAGAATAAAACAAAAAAACAGGGGAGTGAGAACAGATGAAAAAAAATGATAGAAAGATAGAGTGAGATGGATTTATAGGAGCACCTGGTTTTCTGGAAGCTATTATTACAGGGCTTGATGCAGTAGGTCATCAAAAACTTATTAAGATTTACATAAGTTTCTGACAGATGGAGGGAGAGAGAGGCTTTCCCCCTGGGGATTTCTCAGTAATATCAAGCGGAAAAAAATACAAGAAAGTCATAAAATATAGCAGCTTATTTAATGGGAATAATCCACGTCATCTTGGGAACAAAAGCTCTATTATTTATTTGCTCACAGCATGCCTTATATCTCACATTTCCTGACAGTGATGTATGTAGCATCTCAAAAAAGTTAAAGAAACACTGCGTCAAAGAATTGTGATACTATATGTATATGTTAAAGGCATAAATGTGGTAGGTGTTTGAAAATGCAAATGCAAACAAATACTTTAATAGATAGAGATATTAGGAAAAAGTGCAAGCATGACAGAAAAAAAGACAAATTAACTATAAAATATTCCTGTACCTTTTCACTTTTTCATTTTGACACTTTTTTTAATCACAGTAGGTGACAACTGTGGTTCGTCTGTGAGAAAAACATCATATATTTATAGTGAGTGGATAGTTTCACTTCCTAATATCCACATTATACTGTAATGTTGGACCTGTAAACTGTGAAATTCAAATTTGTGTCTTTCATTTGCACTTTTTCCACCTCATCCTAATGTGCAAGTACAATAAAAAAAATAAAAAAAAACCTTTCTCCATGAATAGTCTGTGTTAAATAAAAGCCAGTTCATGCAGGCTGTTTTAGCAAATTAAACTTTATGGGCTACTAATAGCACTTTTATGGTATAAATGGGTGCAAGAGGAAAGTCTCACCCAAAGAACTCGCATGTCTGGTTCCCAAACTGAATGTTGACACTGCTGCCGGCGCCAAGGTTTTCTCCCATTATGGTCACTTTCGTGCCCCCAGACTCTGGACCTCTGCTAGGGGACAGACCTGTGACTGTGGGAGTCTACAAAACAGAGTTGCAGAAAAAAAAAAAGAGGTTTAGAGACACTGTGAGAGAAAAGTAAAGGGAGAGGGAAGGAGCAGAAAGAAAGGACAAAACAAGAGACCAAAAGGCAGACTAAAAGATGGATATTTTCTAAGATAAAAAAGGGCAGCATCTCTGTGGTACCTCTTGAAACCTTCATGTATTATCACTGATCCCCCAGCAAAATTACAGTTATTCATATTACCAGGCTGATGGCAGTGGAGTGCAGCGCTGGTGGGAGAAAAGAGGATAAAACCAGGAGCTCTTAGAGTCCCTGAGAGATCCTCCTCATGTGTGTCAAGCATTGCTGGGTTGTGTCTGAGTGAAGCTTTTTAAAGACTGTCTGAAAATAACTAGTGTTTACAGCTGCAGGCAGCTAGCCCGCCGTCACACAGACAGATGGAGAAATATCCGAGTAGACAGCCCGTTATACACATACACAGGCACACACATGTGCACGGACAAGCACACACACCTCTATGTGCACAAACATAATTCTCTGTCATTTACGCTGCCCCTTTGCCAAGCGCTCATGTATTGTAGGCTGAATAAGACGGTCACATAGGGAGTACGTCTTGTTGGGAAAGTTGAAGAACGCTTCTGTGATGGTGTATTCTTTTTATAGGTGGCCTGCAATACAAGGGAATTGCAAGTGGTGCCAGTTCTAGGCTCTGTGAAGTATTCTTCGAGGAATTCCACCGTTTCCCAGGGTAGCAGCTGTAATGCTGGTGAGAAAAAAGTAGTCGAGGATTTACTACAGAGCCGAGAGCATCACACTAAAAAAACTCAAAACTGTCAGCTGAGTGTGACTTCCAGGATGCAGGCTAAAGCAGGTACTCTGAAAACAACGGTAGTAATTACGGGCTGCTGTTAATTGTTAAGGGAGCGCTAATTGTGAAGGTGTGAGAGAGCGCAAATGGAAAAGCAGATTATCTGTTAGCTGCAGGCTGGGCAGGCAGCAAATGACAGAGACGGGGAAATGTGTGCGTAAACGTGTGAGAACGGGGGAGTAGATAATGTTTACCTGCCGAGTGGAATGCTGCTTTCCATTTGAGCTTTGTTTGTTAATTTATCTGTCTTTCTTTCCCTCTCTCTCATGACCCTACCCAACCATCCACATCACATTTGATCTACTGTTATCATTTCCCACTTTGTGGGAGCTAATGCTCACAGAATTTGAACAATACCTAAAACACTGCGACAGCTCGCAATTATACAAAAACACTAAATACCTCCAAGGAATCTTAGAATATAATCTTAGTTCAGTCAGACAACTCACATTTGAAATGTTTATTATAGCAGCAGAACATAGAGTTTGGCATCTAGGCTCCGACCTCATCACTCCTTGCAGATATGTTTACATAGAGATATTGGGGAGTGATGAGCAAATATCTTAAACCCCCAAGCTGGAGCCTGCAGGTGGATGCTGGGGTGGTGGTGGGGCTGAAAGAACAGGCAGCAATATTTATGCAGGGCAGCAGTGGCACTGACAGGCAGAGGGAGAGATGGGAGATTCTGCAGTTTAAATAGACCGCCAAATTGGGAGGGTGTGTTTGGTAGATGGTTGTGGAGAGTGAGGTATATGTCACGTGTGTATAGCATTGCAGCTCGAGTTGACTGCCTGAACTAGCTCACAGGCGTCGCTTACATTAATGCAGGTCAGCTAGTGAGCTGTAAAGAATACACTGATTTGCAAAACTGTATAGTTCATGATCCTATCTCAATAAAGGCAAACAGCATCTGCAACCAGAGAGCTGCAGAGATCATAATGAAGACCCCTTGAAAACCTTGTGCTGTTAATGGAAGAATGTTATTTTCAAAATAACAAGTAAGCATACACAGAGCTGCTTAATTACACCGTCGGTAGGCATGGCAACTCACACGTCACTGGTTGCCTGTGGTGCATAAACAATTGCTTTGCAAGATAAGTACAAATCACTTTTAATTAACTAACTGTATATTTTGTATTTTTTTAATGCAGCTCTTAAGTTTGTCTCATACTGACGACAGCACACTTTACTAATGCACATTATATCATATAGAGCAATGTGGTGTAATTGCAGTCATTACCACAAAGGAGTAGAGTTGCGAGGAGCGGGCCCTGAGTTCTGGTCTGCACTCTCCAACACACAGCTGGACTGGACCGGGTCTACTGCCAGCAGAAGCCGGATCCATCTCACACACAATCCTACAAAAGACACAAAATAATCCATTAAAATCACATATGTACATAACAAAGATGAGTTTCATTAAAAGCAAAACTACTCACAGCTATTTGTAAAATTTCATCCGGACCGGAGAGAATTCAATCTTATTTAAACGTAACTTAAAGCTCAGAAGTTGTCTATACGTTTAAATGCTTGAGCGAAGTTGAGAGAAAGTAATCAAAACACTTCTATGCTTGATATCGATTTATCTTTCACTCTAAATGCAATCCTCTTTTGTTGTCTCACTCATTTCATTACGGGACACATCCAGACATCGACCAGGACCCCCTCGATGACAGTCTTCAAATGAGACCAATGCTCCTCCTCCCCTGGCACTCCAACATGCCCAACCCAAGCGATGTAAATTTCCCACTAACAACCAGGCCCCCTGACCGTGCTGGTGCTGTGCCAGTGCGGTACGTCTAATGTAAATCACCCGGCAGGATCAATACAGCTTTATCATACCATGTGATCAGGTGTCAGCCGGCGCTGCAGGTGACTAGATCAAATGACATAATAAAACGAGGACGTCTATTGATCGGCGGTGCCAGGGAGTAATAAAGTACAAGAAGCAATCACAGCGTGGAAAGAGAGATAGAATATGTGGCGAGGCAGATGGCAGGGGCAGGGGCAGGCAGGAGTGGAGCAGATGAAGCAGAGCAGACATATTATTTCTCCAGCGCTGATCATCTGAATTACAACAAATGACTCTTGGAGCTTTGTTGGATGAACTATGTAGAAGAGAGAAGCTAAAGGAGGATTTACTCACTGACAGAACTGATATTTTCTTCTCAACATAGGCCTCAGAGAAACAGATACTCACTTGCTTCCCCACCTGAAGGCCTACTGTATGTACTTATCCTTTGTGAAGCTGCATACTTATGGAAATATGTTTGGCTTTTCAAAACTGAACATTCAATTGTATCACGGCCTCCAATAAGAGGCCTGCTCCTTCCGTAAAACCTGAGGGTTATTTTTAAACTGAATTCTTACTAATGAGGACTCAATTTGGCCACTACAAAAATGCTGCAGAGTAGCATCATCCCTCAGAAAAATGTAGTCTCTGACTGCTGAAAAACACAAAAGTTGAGACTTTTTCTTCAAAGCAGGAGTGGCTTTCACACACTCCTCTGAAGTAGTAACATAAAAGACACATAAATATGTATGCTTTTTTTCTTTTCTTTTTTTGTCCGATCCAGTCCAGTCCACCATAGGAAGCCTGGTGACTGAATTAAAACTCGAAACAAACAGCAACAGTCAGATAAGGACATGCATATAATGAACCCAGAGTCAATATGACCCCAAAAGACTCTGAGTAAAAGTCCAGCGCAGAACATCCTCATGAAGACTCCAACTCCTTTGAAGTAAGACTAAAGGGGTCGTAGGTTAGATTTTTAATTTCGCCCAGTCTACTTTTTTTTTTTTTACATGCCATATAAATGAATTCCCTAGCTTGTCCCCAATTGGATTAAAGTGCTGTCAGATCAGTGCGCTGCTGACAAATTGTCCCCTACAGCCAAGTGGCACATTGTGAATTTTAATTACAAAGCCCAGTAAAGAGCTAGGAACCAAAGACATACTGTACGTCATCCACACTATTCATGAGCGGTCGTTATATTTTTTAAATACTGCCAAAAGTGGGAAACACCCCTGATTTAATTATCACAATAACCAGC
>SEMN01002092.1:0-15503 GCA_005408345.1 Macquaria australasica | reverse complement strand
TTGGATTTTTAAATGAGGGAGAATAAAGTGGAAAATATCAGACAGTAAATTTAATTCAAGGCAGATTATTTTTTATGTTTTTTATGTTTGAAGTAGACTCAGTCTGGTCTAATCCTCACACTAACACCCTCGCTACTGGTCTGCAAGACCACTCTTTGCCAGCTTGTTTTAAGAATCCCTACTGTAGAGTATAGAAATGAATAGGAACAGACTTAATGTTCTCACAAACTTATTAATAATCAAACCTCAGTTCAAAATAGAGCATGTCTGTTGAAAAGGGGTTAATCACATGCAAAATGGTTCTCCATCACATAAACACATGAAATATGTTTCACAATGATAAAGGCACATGTACGGTTTTTGTGGTATCGCCTTTGCTCTTGTCTTAACACACAAACCACGTAAGTAAAATACAGTGTGCTATTCCAATTCCACCAGGAAGTCTGAAGAGGAAGGAGAGGAATCAGTACTGAAGTTCAGTGCTCAGGACACATAGTAAACTCTGCACATCTGCACTATTCTGTATATTCACTTTACTTGCACATTTTCTTTTTTGTTCTTTTTATTGCTTGTTTGATTGTATTGTGTTGATTGTTCATGTATCTGTCCTGTTATTTGACTTGCTGCTGTTCTGTGACATGCTGCTGTAACAGCCAGATTTCCCCCACAGGGATAAATAAAGTTCTATCTCATCTTAATAAAGTCTCACTGGATCCTCTACACAGATAGCATACAGGTCTATCTGAACTAATCCTTAAAGTAAGCCCATCGGCTGCAGCTGGACACAGGCATGGAGCAACAGCAGAGCGGCCCACAGACAGAACCAGTACTTTTTCTTCTTTCATAGTGTGCATTTAATCATTTTCAGCAGCTATTGTCATGCTGATGGGACAGAAACACAAAAGGCCAACACACCATGTGACACACAGCACTTCACAGCCATTAAAGCCACAGTGATCCTCCTCTGCAAATCAGACAGAAGGTTCAGAAGTGAGGTCTGCTGCAGCATGGAGCTCTTTCTTTCTCTCTCTCTCTCTCACACACACACACACACACACACACACACACAGAGTACAGCGCTATATAGATATATTTTGTGGGAGAAGAGATCATCTCACGCCACTTGAATCATTTAGCATTCATGATGAAAATTTTATTATTAACCACTGAATCTGAAAATAACTAATCTTAACTGATATTAGTTGAGTTAATAAAAACATATTGGCAACACTGCATGTGGAATTCAAACTAGAACTGATTACATTTCAAGGTGACTGGTTGAAAGATTCTTTATTGTTGTTTATCTATCACATCACATCATAGTTTTCATCTTAAAAAGATTACATTAAATTTTATTATTGTTTTAGGCTTGGTTTTTGATTAATCTATTGATAATTATCTATAACAATAATAATAATAATCTATTGATAATGCTTAATGCAAGCATACTGTTTTATTTCCAACATTTCTTCTGTTAATCTGTTTTATCATTATTGTTTTTATCTTATATTATTGTCAGGTATTTTATTCCATTTGATTTTTATTGATTTTAATTGTCTGGTTTTATTTGCCTCATTGCCTTCTGAAATGTTTTAATCCTGGTTCAACCATGTAAAGCACTCTTTGTTTATTATTATTATTATTATTATTATTATTATTATTAATAATATTTAATAATAATACTACTACTAATAATTATAATAATAATAATAAGACTAATTATTCATGGCCACGGATATGGTCTCTTGGTATATGTCATCTAATGCAACTCACATTTCCCATCATCATCAAAACTCTTCTCAGCTCAACAGAATTTTTATCACATGTATTTTTTAATCAACTAATAATTATCTTCATTTTTGATTAATCTGTTGATGATGTGATTACTTTTCAGACTACATTTATTCACTTAAAACTGTAAAAATGTCCAAGCTGACGTCTTCAAATGTCTTGTTTGGTCTGACCAACCAGACTGAGTTTAGACGGAAAAGAAAAGAGTGGAGAAGCTGCAACCAGAGGGACCAGTTTGGCATTTTTGTTTGAAAAAATATTCAAATGCTTATCAGAACTGTTGTTAGGTTTCTGTCAATTAACCAATCAATGAACTGTTTTTTTTTTTTATGCTGATACCTAACCTAACCTACTGTTGTGATTCCTTACATAAACAAATCCATTTGTTTTTTAATGAATGTGACCAGGTTTCAGGCCATGATGCAAAGACAGGCCTGCGACGTGAACTGGACACAAGTGTCTCTCCCCATGCTACAACCTCTGGCAGACACACACACACACACACACACACTCACACCCTGGTAGAAGCACTGAGCCTGTAGAACAAAGCCTCCACAATGTGGGGGTGTTGTCCCTGTTTTTCTGGCTGCATCCATCCCCAAAAACATCTTGTCTGCGGCTTCAGGACATGTCATGAGGCGATGATCCACCTGCTACTCCCTCTCACACACTGTGTGGTGTTTGCACTGTGGACATCAGGCCTGTAACACCGTCTGAACGTGTGAAAGTGAAGCTACATGCATGACATACTGAAAGGTGGAGTTCTGAGCTAACAAGGCCAGCTGACAGGACAGGATCTACAGGAACACTATTGAGCCTCCATTTCAAAATCAGAAACTAATACAACTAAATATCGACAAATTCAGAGTAAAATGGAATCAAGTTAATTAATTATTCATAAGCTATATTTATTACAGCAGATGCCCTCTTTTCAAAACGGAAATATATTTGATTATCTTCTGATGGAGTTTAAATAAGCAGCCTTTAAATTCTTTGATTTTCTCTTTCTGAGAAACAAAAGGAAGAAAAAGAAAGAAAGAAGGGGCTGTATGTTATCTTTTGCCACTGAATCATTTCTTCAATGTTGTGAGCTCGATCTTGATTTGATGAGCTGATACGGAGGTCAAAGTGGGTCACGCAGAGCAGCGTTTTCGAGGAATGTCAGGAGACAAACGCACCTTCCTTGGCTGTTTAAACATCGCTCTGGGTGTTTGAACACAGATTTAATCTCCTATGATTTTACAAGTGGTTTCTATTTGAATATAGTCTTCAGAGAGGCCGTAGTATTGATCCCTGACCGTGTTGTGGCTGCAGCTCAAATCAAAGTCCTTACTTGAACAGAGAGGTTCCAGCTGTCAAACTCGATCAGGATCCCGAGGCGAGGAAGAATAGTCTCCTGCAGTCCAGCGTGGAAACATTCGTCCACTCCTCCTGTTTGGTGCCTTTCAGGATTATTCAGGTCCCATTGGCGGATCGACTCGGTCACACTTAGACAAGCGTCTTGTGTTGGAACAGAGGAAAAACGTTTTCCATTGACGACAGGAGACTGGTGAAGTGCGGCACAGGCCGCTTCTGATTGGCCGGGACGGCCCGGTGGGCGGCGGCTCCGGCGGCCGCACCTCCCGCTCTGATGAAAAAGCACAAGGAACTACACAGATAATATCTACACATCATATTTCGTTGGCTGTGGCACACTAATAAAATGGGATTTATACGTTATAAATAAATTGCTTGACATTGAAAACCCATTCTTCCATTCATATTAAGCAATATTTTATCTAAGAATTTGAAACCAATTTAACTCCCACAATTGTGAAATTACAACACAAATGACTTTAAAATAACATAAAGAACTAAATATTTTTCAAATGTGGTAAGGAAAAAAAAATCAAAATTAGTATAGTATCAATTAGTTTGAATTGGAATGCTTTTCATGTGTCACTCACTCAGTGGTGCCCAATCCCACATGGGCTTACAAGATGCTACCACTTTCTTACAATACAGAGGCAAGAGAAAACAGGAAAGAAAGCAGGCAAAGTGCATGGCACTGTAGCTATATGAGATGGGGAGGATGCCCATCCACATGTAACTCAGCCTGTGTTGTTACAGCCCATTTTAAGTAAATTCATGTGTTGTCAAAATGCAGTAAGCCATAATTAAATGTCAGTCTGTTTTAGAATTAAGCAAACAAACATATTTCGAGGTAACTTGATCCAGTTTTTCATCGTTGGTTTTAAAGAATCTGTGTGTTTTGAGGACAGACACAGAAAAACCTTTGGGTGGTCCAATTAGGAGATTCATGTATGATTTATTAGTTTGGAACAACATATCAAAATAATTTTATGATTATTTATAAAAATGTGAAAAAAATAATATCTGGGCCAAGAATTTTTATTTTATTTTACTTATTATATATTAAAACAAACTATATTTAATGTTACCAACACATTAACCACAAACTGGGTTGGTCTATGCACGATCATACTGTACATATTCAAACACCTAGTATTTTTTCACTTAACAATGAGGCATCTTCCACCCATCTTCCCCTCTATCAGATCTTAACTCAACAAGTTAACCATACACTGCTTTCAAATGTTAAGTTTTAAAAACAAAAACTGAGCCAAGTCAAATGCTGTGTATGTAAACATACTTGTATTGAAGTATTGAAAGAAGCAGACACAGAATATATACAGTATGTGACAGTGTGTGAAAGTTTTATTTTTGTAATTTCATTTCATCTTTGGTTTGATATGTTACAGAAACTAAGGTTAAGACTAACAGGTTAAATAAATACATTAAAAAAAACCATTTTAAAATGTAACAAACCAGCATACAGGGCATTTAAAGATATGATATGCATTTGTAGTATACTAAAGGAAAAGAATGCTTCACAGTAAATTATGTGCCAAAATATTTTGAAGGAAATGTAAGTGTGCTCTCTGCTAAAATTGAACAGTTTGAACATTTGGAATAGTTGACATGCTGAAACAGCTGACGTGGTATTTTAAGTGGCAGTCGAAATACAAATACTGAAATAATGTTTCAGTTTAAGTGTAAGAACCGAATGAAGTTGAAGTGTCAATTTATGTGTAAGCATTGAGTGAAATTGAAGTATTAGTTGAAATCAAAGTTTAAGTGATACACTGAGCTGGACGTTTCAGTTAAAGAGGAAGTCCTGAAAAACTAACAAATGCCACTTCAAGTGTTTAAAGTGTAAGTGTCAGTTGAAGAGTAAGCATTGAAAGTAGTTGTGTAAAATTGTAAGTGAAAGGAGCTGAAGTGAAAGTTTGTTGCGGTTGTTCAAAGGTACAGACCTGAGACTTGAAAGGGTTTGTTAGCTAAAGAGAAAGACATGAATGCTGTCAAAATGTCAGTTGATCTGTTAGTGGTAAAAGCAGTTGAACTGTCATTTGAAAAGTAGGGAATGAAAGATGCTGAAAAGTAAAAGATGAATGCAGATGAAATGTCAGTTGATGTGTAAGTTGTAAAAGTATTTGAAATTTTAGTTGAAGTGGAAGACAGGTCAAGTGTGTGAACTGTAACCAGTGAGCTGTTTAAGTGTCTGAGTGTGGGTGGTGTGTGTGTGTGTGTGTGTGTGTGAGTGTAATGCAGTAATGTAAACAAACCCTAAAACCTAAACAGTGTGATCATCAGTAAAAGCCATTCCAAGCAGAAACAAAGCCGAGCTGTGACCTCATTCAACAGTTTAAAGTCCTCTCCCTCAGTGCTGTAAAGGCGAGGGAGAGGACACATTAATCAATGGCATATAAAACACACAGCCTGAAGACACACTTGAGAAAGAATGTGCCCACATCAGAGAGAGGGTTTGATTTGTGCTGAGAGGATCAGCAGTTGGAGACAGCAACGGAACTGCATGGATGTAAAAGTGATATTACATAGTGGCTGTGGTGATAGATGGATGGCCATGAGAGCCAGGGGGAGTACTATAGATAGAAGGAATGCCTCCTATCTGCAGCACATTAGACATGTAATAACGCTGCTTAATGCTAACCAAAAATACTCAAGTGGACTTGCACATTGTGCAGTTGTGTCCGTGTGTATCTATTGTAAATTTACCCCATTTCATTTATAGAATTATTTTAGGTTTTTTGGACCTGGATGTAACCATATCCCTGTTTAACTGTTGTATTAATAATGTAACAAGTATATACAGATGGTATGTGATTGATGTGTTTCTATAGAGTATATGCACAGTATATGCAGTGTTTATTTAAATGTTACTGTACAATGTGTATATTGCACTTACATGTTGTCACAACCCAAGGTTGTTTACTCATACTTATACTGTGTTACTTAAATGACGTGAGTTACATATATGTAACATATGTCATATACTAAGATGATTTGGTATTGTAGGGTTATTGCACAGCAATTGTTTTTAGACCTCTCATGGCTGGTTTAATTGTTCTTGTGCCAGCACCTGTGGTCTTCTCTGCAGCCCTAACTGTCCGTTGCAGCCTATTCTTGTACTCTTGGATAAATCAGACAGTGAATGATTTGTAGATTACATACTCAGCAATTGCTGTGTAGAACTGGATCAGCAACTCTGCTGGGCCTTCTTGACCATGGACTCGATGTTAGTCTCCTACTTCAAGTCCTGAGAGACTGTGGATCCCAGAAACCTGAAGGTTTCCACAGCTAATACCAAACTGTTGATGGGGTAGGCTGCCATTTGAGATACCATTTAGCTGACCATGGTGTTGGTCAAGGGGAAGTTTGACCCAGTGGTGGCACTAGACCAAAAGTCAACGATTCACTAAAATAATTAGAATTCAACCCCTGGGGACAACGAATATCTACAGCAAATGTCTCCTATGTCACAGATATCCTGGGACTCATTTTATCTCACACTGTAAAATGAAATGTAAAGTTCTCTTGTTGCATATTGGCTAACAGTTGACATATCATTGGATCTATTCGTAGATTTCAAGCATGACTGGATTCCACTTGGAGTTAAGATCTGCAAACAGCCATCTCCCATAATTACAAGGTAGTTAACATGAGGATCAGGTAGCAGCTAATGATGGAGTGAAGATGGCACAGGGCTCCGGCCTCCACACAGAGATGACTGAAGATAAAAGGAGGAGATAGGGGGAGAAAGCTCCAGCAGTGAGTGGGTTGGGGGAAGAAATGTGTGAGCATACAGGTTAAGGATGTTGTACATGAAGTTGAACATGATTAAGATTAGCTTTTATAAAAGTCAAACACACATGTATTTTTGTACTTGTATTCAAATAAATGTATTGTATTCTTGCTGCAGCTTTTGTGACATGTTTAGCGGAGAGGACCCAAGTGCAGAACATGGACACCGAGTAAGATGAAAGTATAGTTGGTTTATTGTATGAGGGAAGGGGGAGTTGGAAGGGAAGACAGTTGGCAGGGCTGATCCAATGGAGGCGAGTGGAAGACAGATGATGGGGAAGGCGAGGCTGGCTGAGGCAGAAGGCAGTCAGGCAGAGCGTACAGGTGAGCAGGCAAACCCAGGAGAAGACATGAACCTGAGCACAGGACAGCTTTGTGCTGTTCATTTATTTAACCTTGACACCAGTGGAAATTAAAGACATAACTGTGACCCAATGAAACTTTGAATAGAATAGCAAAGCTTGTGGTGAAAGTTAGGAGAATATGATGACCCCTTTGATCAAACATTACATGCTGATGTAAATTCAGGAGGCTGAGCAGTCAAATAGCTAAAGCTGCTCAGTCTGACCACTGAGGAGGAGAAATGCTCCAAAACAAACAAACCTAATATACTGTATGTCAGTTCATGATGGTGGTATGGCTAACATGTTCAGTGCTGTTTCATGCTGACCATGAAGTGTACACTCAGCTTATCAACTGTTATGGAGACAATGTGGATGAGGACACTTTAACAAATAGAGCAGGGATTCTGACCACCCCTGGTAAATGCACTTTACTACAGTGCTTTTCTACCTTAGTGGATGAAGCACTTTCCAGTTTGCCTCTCATATTTATTCACACACATAAACTGATGGTGATGGAGGCTTATCCATCTGGAGCAATTTGTGGGTGCGATAGATCTTTCGTAGGCTGTGGAAATGTGCTGTGGATCTTTTTAATGTCTCCTAATGCAGGTGGCTTGTTGAGCTATCTTTTTCTAACTAACTCTATGGTAAAGTAATATAGCTGCAGAGCTTCTAGGAGGGTGGCAGTGTAGGATACCTTGGTCCTCAGTGCTTTATCAGCAGCCTAGCTGTCAATCAAAGGAGACAATGGGGATAGTTAGAAGGACTGGACTTCATACAGAGGCCTATTCACATGGCGGTGGACAACACTGCAGTCATGCAGTCGAGACGCAGATTCAGGCCCGGAGCTTCACCTAATGGTGGGCCCTGAGCAGGGCTGGGAGTATTGTAATGAATTAAATTTACTCTTGTTACTGTTAAAGTAATTTATTGTGTACTTGTACTTTAATGAGTATTTTTAAAAATTGGTAGTTTTACTTAAGTATTTTTTTTAAGTATTGTACTTCGCTACATTTCAAGACGCATCCGTTACAGAGAAAAAACAAGTCAGGTGAAAGAGTCCTGATAAACTGTGAGAAAGGTACAAAACAAACGAGTTGAATCAGCAGCTGCAGTAGAGAAGAAGCTGCTGGTGTAGCTGCAGCTAAAGGAGGGCAGAGCTCCAAGGGTCAGGGGGGTATGGGGTGTGTCGTTGGTTTAATGCACCACCCTGCAAGTATGCTAAATACGCCGATTTCTGCATTTACTGAGGAACACTAGTTATAGTGGGGAGGCTGAGTGGACTGGTTAGAGTGGGACAGAAGCTGAGTGGACTGGTTAGAGTGGGACAGAGAGGCAGAGTGGACTGGTTATAGTGGGACAGAGAGGCAGAGTGGACTGGTTATAGTGGGACAGAATGGCCGAGAGGAACAAAAAATGGAAGACAAAATAAGACTGCTATGAAATAATTCAATTCAGTTTTATTTATATAGCGCCATATCATAACAAAGTTATCTCAAGGCAAATAGCAGTTAGATATGTAGAATGTTGGTTTTGAGTTCAGTGAAAAAAGTAATAGTACAGTAAGATGAATTGAGTATGAAAGCACTCTATATGTGTGTGTTTTTACCTCTGTGCTGACATGGTCCTGCAGCCTCCACAGTGTTGTGTTCACATGTGAGTGTGAGTCACAAGGATATAAGAGGAGGCTGACACCTCACCACCACCAGCCTCGCCTGTCAGCGCTTCACCAGGCAGGGCATGTTTGGGCTAAATGCAGCCTTCTGTATCCCAAACACTGAAAGGAAAGGGACAGGCTGGAACTCATTTTCATTGAAGATTACTACCAGTTTTACATCTTACAGCGCATTGAAGGACAGGCTGAGGCTCATCTCACATACATGTCATGTAACATGAGCACACAGTTTGCTGCTGCAGCTTTGACATACTCACATCTTTCTCTTATTTGAACAGACTGATTTGAATTGTTGTGGTTATGGTAGCCAACAGTACCCCTACCTGTCTTCATTACTTCTAAGCTGATGTGGCAGGTTGTTTCACCGATACGACCTACGGTTTTATGATGATGACTTTTCTGAGTGATACTTTTACAAGTTTTTCTCTCTCTCTGTCTCAATGACTCAGCACTTTCAAGCCCCAGATAGTTAGACACACAGCTGATGTTGATTAATTGATTAAACCTCCATCTGTCTGTTCCTCTGTTCTGATTAGTGGATTGATGTTTATAAATTCAAACCTATTTCTGTCACTACACACAGACAATACACTAACACACGCAAATACAACCCCCCCCCCCAGATGGTAAGAGCTTACAGCTTACAGTGTGCCAACAGACAAGGCTAGATTTTCAAAATAAAAGACCCCAGATGGTTTTCAGCAATGCTTAGCAATTTATTCTTCTTCTGTATGTTTCTCATGCATACTTTCAGCTACAGAAGCAATTCAAATGTACAAATGTTATGCTCTTTAAAAAGGACAATTATGCTTCTATTAGACTTTTACAACTCCCAATTCTACCAGTTTTACCTTTCAGCTTCCAGGTTTTTGAACAGTGTAGTACAATACATTTTACATTTCTGCATTTTCAGCAATACTTTGTAATTTATTCTTTTACATATGCATATTTTAATCTACAGAAACCATTCAACTGTTACAATTTGCTCTTTCAGGACATATATGCTTCTATTCAACTTTTTCCCCCACCACTTATACTTAAAATATGCTTATTTTCAACAACAATTTATTACAATAGAAGTCAAAACCATTGATGTTATTAAAGTTTAGCTTTCAGCTTTTCTAGCAATGTATTTCAGCTTCTTTTGGTAATGCAGTTCAGCTTCAATTTCTGGCAATTCATTAAACATTTCTGCATTTTCAACATTTCAGTTCTCTTTTTCAGCAGTGTTTTCAAATTCATTTCAGCTGTCACATGTATTTTCTGCAGGAAATGCAATTTTTCTAGTGTATTATTGATACCTGCCTAACATTATAATGCATACACAATGCATGATAATTTCTGTAAGCCATCATAAAGCATTTTAATATCTGTGATTATAATACAACATAAGGCATAACAGTTCATGGAGTATCACAGCTGTTAACAAGGCGACAAGCACATATGCACATATCGCGAACCAAACAGACTAATTTAAGAGCATAGAATGGGGGTTACAGTACGTAACCAACGGTACTGTTACGGAGAGCCATTTTGGCAGCAGGGAGAGGACCCAGAATGCAGACAGGCAAGGAGACTGAAGAAAAGGGGGCTAGAAAAAAAAAAAAAACAGACCTGGGGCTGGACAGGACTCCTCCGGCGGATGGCCTGGAGGACAACCAGACGTGGGGAGCCACTGAGGAGGACGGCCCGGGGGTAGGGCAGAGGCCAAACCAGACCTCCCAGGAAGACGGCCTGGAGGCAGGACAGAGACCGGACAGGACCTACCAGGCAGACGGCCTGGAGGCAGGGCAGAAACCGGAACGGACCTCCCAGGCGGGGCAGAGACCGGACAGGACCCCTCGGGCGGATGGCCCGGGGGCAGGGCGGAGACCAAACAGGACCCCTCGGGCAGACGGCCTGGAGGGCAACCAGACACGGGGAACCGGCGCCGAGGAATGGGCCGCGCTGGAGGCCAGACAGGAGGCCGGCGGCGATGAGGAATGAGTCGCACTGCAGGAGCTGGCACTGGAGGCTGCGGCTGGGCGGGAACAGGCACTGGAGGCTGCGGCTGGGCGGGAACAGGCACTGGAGGCTGCTGAGGCTGACAGCTAGGCTGCTGGGGCACCGGCGACTGCTGAGGCTGGTCGCCGGCGCGGCGGCCGGATGGACACTGGAGCAGGAGGCTGCAGCGGCAGCTGGACGGACACTGGAGCAGGAGGCTGTGGCTCAGACTGCGGCGGCAGCTCGATGGGCACAGGAGGCTGAGGCTGCAGCTGGAGCTGGACCGGAACTGGAGGCTGCGGCTGCAGCTGGAGCTGGACCGAAACTGGTGCTGGAGGTTGCGGCGGCGGCCGCCGGCCGGGCACTGGAGTCTGAACTGGGGTAGTCGGAGCGTCTACCAACTGGGACGGCATAAGTGGAGGCTCTGACGGAGCCGGGCCGGGAGAGGGCGCCGGAAAAACAGGTGATGAACCCGGAGCCACAGAAGGGGTAAGTCGAGTTGTAATCCAAGAGATTTGGTTGGTTACCTGAGCGATTTGGGTTGCTATTACTTGGTTCAGATCCAGAAGCGACTGGACTGCCGACTCGGGAACTGGAACCGATGTCGGCTGGATCACCAACCGGGTCTGGGGGGCAGGAGCTGGCCGGGTCGCCGACTGGAGAGCAGAAGTCGGCCAGACCGCCAACCGGGGATCAGGAGCAGAGGCTGGCCGGGCCGCCGACTGGAGAGCAGAAATAGAAACAGGGAGACTCTGGGGCGCTGAGCAGCGGAGGTGAGGCAGGCTGAGAAGCAGGCTGATCCGGGGCGTCGAAAAATCCGGCGATCCATTCAGGAACTGAATTCCTCAGCCGTGGCTGAGTGGCCAGCCTCCAGCGTCCCTCCTCCATAACTGCCTCGCGGTACTCTTTATTAGGAGCCCTCCTCCAATAGGTTTGGAGGCACAGGAGGTCTCCAATTAGGTTAAACACCTCCTCCGACCAATTGACTGCTCGGTCCACGTCTGTTCGCGTTATTCTGTTACGGAGAGCCATTTTGGCAGCAGGGAGAGGACCCAGAATGCAGACAGGCGAGGAGGCTGAATAGGTCCGAAGATTTATTAAACTTCAAAACAACTTATAACAAGCAAGAACCGACATGCAGGGGAACACAGGAAACGCAACATCTGCAACATCAATGACGCAACAAGGAACAAAGGGAGAGGACCGGTATATATAGAGGAAGCCTAACCCTAGAGGAAGAGACAACGAGGGAAACAGACACAGGTGAGTAACGAGACACAGGTGAACCTAATCAAAACTGGCGGGAAAACAGACAATGACAGGAAGTAAAGGGCACACACGAACACAAGACCAAGGATTTCAAAATAAGAACAGGAAACAAGACAAAAACACAGAGTCCAGACAAGAGTCCTTTGTGGACCATGACAGGTACGTATGCTCGCCTGTTTATCTCTGTTGCTGTCGCAGTGTTTTGGCCTGAGAATTGTTTGGGCAGTGCGTGAGACTGAACGTGAAAGCGTGTGTCTCAGCGTGAGAGTTGGCAACACTGCCTTGACTGAGACAGAGAGGTAGATGACAGAGAGGATATTATCATAAAAAATCACCACTCTCACTAGTCACCACCACATTAGGCACGCACACACGGAATTTCTTGCATTGTCCCGCATGGAAACTAACACACATACACACTAACTAGGTTAATACAAACATAACACACACATTACTGACTTTTACACCGTCAAAACAATGTTGAATAAATGCACTTTGCTGCCTAATCCACATGAGGACAAGCCCGCGAGCAAGATAACGTCAGCAAACGCAGCTAACGCTCACGTTACCTCAGTCAGAGAACACGAACACGTTCTATTTCGTATAGGTTTCGCCCTCTAAGGCTATCGCTAGTGGGTTTATCCCTCGCGCGCATGCGCAGCACTGAAAAACTTAAGTCCACGCCCACCTGCGTGATGGGCCTCATCCACGGTCTCACCCTGTGTATAAATTGGACTGAGACCGTACAATCGGCTCCCATTTTTTCTTCAGCAACTGAAAACAACAAGAGATGTCTAAGAGCGAAGAAAAGAGATCTTCGGAGCGAGGCGTCATCAGGGTCTGCACCGGCTGCAACGTGGGCTACATCATGAGCCACGACCTGCACCCCCGATGCGAAGCCTGTCTGGGACCGGAGCACGCCGGCTTGGCTCTCACACCGCAGGCGTCGTGCCCGTACTGCGCTGTCTTGTCTCAAGCCGAGAAGCAGCGGCGAGCGGATGCCTTCTTCGACGTCGACGATGAGCCGCCGGTGCCCGTGTACCCCCTGGACGAGGCGTTAGACCTGTTGGACCCCGCCGACGAACCGGAGTCGGACGACTCTGCTCCGTCCATCGATGGATTCATCAGCGGATCGCCCCTGGCCCCCCTCCTCTCGGTGGGGGAGCTGGAGCTAGGCGACGATCCGCGGGGCGCGCCCCCTGCGGACCCAGGGGTCCCCCTCTCCATGAGGACCGCCCTGCCAGCCGTAGGCGGTCTCCTTCGTGAGCTGCCGGGGATCATCCAGAAAGCAGCAGCATACAAGGAGCTCACCGTCCCGCCGGCGCAGACGTCGGCTCCGCTGGATGACATGAGCGGGGCTTTCCTCCCTGCCCAGCCGGTCAGGCGGGACCCCGTGTGGCCATGTTTCCCAGCTATCAACAAATACCAGGATGGGGCAGCAGCGGACCCGCGGAACCTGAAGGCCCCGGTGTCCACCTACGTCCCCATCACCAAGGTGGAGGGGCGTACGGAGCATGGGTTCCCCCCCGTTCCCCCGCTGGAGCCCAACCTCACTGCATTTTTCGGAGCTAAGCTAGCGAACCCGCTAGCCGGACGGCGGCCGGTTCCGCTAGCACCGAAAGACCAGCTGACAGCCCGTCTTGCCGACCGCTCCCACCAATGTGCGTCCCAGGCTTCTGCGGCGGCAAACAACATCTCCCTGCTGGCCTACTCTCTCACGAAGCTGGCAGCTCAGCCCGACGCGGTGTCCCCAGAGCACGCAGATGAGATAGCCAAAGCTTCCAGCGCCATTCTGATGCTTTGCGCGTCTGTCGCCGTCTGCTCGGCTAGAATCGCAGCCTGGCAGACGATGGTGCACAGGCACCTGTGGCTGCAACAGTCCGCCATCCCCGAAGCAGCAAAGAAGGAGCTGCTGGAGGCCCCCATCAGCCCGGACGGGCTGTTCGGGCCACACTTCCACTCCATGGTGAACGCCATGAAGTCGGCGTCGGAGGAGGCAGAGAACATTAGGAAGCACGTCGCCTGGGCTCAACCCGCGGCGCGCTCCCACCGCCCGCTCGGCCAATGGCGTGACCGCCGAGAACGGCGTGACCAGCGGCAACGGCAGAGACGCCCTCCGGCGGCCGCCGGAGCTGCGTCCCGGCCCCCTGCCCCACCACCACCACCACCGCTTCCTCCTCCCCAGCAGTGGGCGCCTCGGAGGGCCGCCAAAACCAGCCGTGTGCTCTCCTCATGGTCCAATCCTCCCATGGAGCCTCCGAGGAAGCAGGGCAGGAGACAGTGACGGGTTGGGGGGAATGTGTGTAATGCTTATGTGACTACTGCTTGTATGTTTGAATGTTTTGAGATAAAACAAAAACATCATCCCCTAGAGGGCAGTTTTCCTGATAACCAGTCTGCACCTGACTCATCCGACTCAGCAGCAGCTGTTACACACACATTCCCCACAACGTGTGAGCCGGCCGCCTCTACTCCTCCGGTTAGTCAGCGGCACGGACTCACGTCACCCAAGCAGCACACTCCCTCTGTCACTCGTTCAGAGGTGTTCCCCACACATGGTGTTTCTGCTGTGACGCCCCACTATGAGCCCACGAGCGCTGTTACGCCTCGTGTGGACAGCGCACACGCATCCGTGCCTGCATCTGGCATCTCCTCTCCTCACTCATCAGTGTGTGTGAGTGAGTTTGACACTCAGCAGCACGTTTACGGGGTTTCTCCTAAACGGCGGCTGGGTGAGGCGGGGCTCTCCGGCCGTTACGCATCTCCTCTCCCGTTATGGCCGGCTGCGAGTCCAGCTCAGCCCTTTCGGTCCGAGCCCCCCATGGGTTGCGCCGGTGACAGACGCCCCGGCTCATGCGACGGCGGCGAGGGCTCTCTCTCGGCTCGTCTCCATGACGAGCATGGCGCAAACAAATGTACGCCCGCTTTCAGAGCGTTGCTCGGAGTGGCGGCGCGTATGTCTGATGGACAGCTGGATGGGCAGGCTGATCGACAGAGGTTACACTCTGCAGTTCGCCGCTCCCCCTCCGCGGTTCAACGGGATACTGGAAACAGTTTTATCATCCCAGGAACACTGCCTCGATCTCCAGTCAGAGCTGCGGGAACTACTGTTGAAAGATGTGATTTCCAGAGTTCCTCAGGGGGAAGAGAATCAGGGGTTTTACTCCCGTTATTTTCTCGTTCCGAAAAAAACGGGGGGGATGAGGCCCATTCTCGATTTGTCTGTGTTCAACAAATCGATAATGTCCAGACCTTTTCACATGTTAACGATCAGG
>SEMN01002091.1:0-15511 GCA_005408345.1 Macquaria australasica | reverse complement strand
ATACACTTAAACTTACACTAGTCCTGCTCAGGCACTCATAGCTCTCTCCTTTTATTGACTTCCTCGCTAACCCCACAGCTGTTTGCACACTATACTGTTCTGCTTGCTACTGTACTGTAGTTTAGCAGTTAGCGATGGCTTATCTCTCTCCCTCTCACTCTCCTGCTCTCTCTTGCTCGTTGTGTCAAATGTTTAGCTATTCCTCTGCCTCCTTTAGCGATAATGGTAAATGTAATAATTGTGGCTGTGCACTATGGAAAGTCAGTTAGCCGTAGTTAGCCAGCCCCCTGTAGCGGGTGCAAGCCGACCAAAGGTAGCTCCTGTTAACTATCCCCTGGCTGCTTGGAAGCTGCTGGGAAACCAGGGAGGCTGGGTGACTGTCCGAAAGAAGCCCCTTTCTCGTTTTCTGGTATACGCCAGGGAGCAGGGACAGCCGATAGTTAGTCACCCTAATATAAGATAAGATAGGCTACTCTAGCGGTTCCTTGCGTACCCCAGCCCTGTTCCTAACGGAACCCTAAGGAATGCCTATATAGCCCCTAGCGTCTAGTGTTTAAAATCTAGACCTAATTGGGGTTAACCTCTAGCCATCATGGGGAGCGGGCCTTACCCGAAGGCGGTGGGGAAGACCAAGCTGGGCCGGAGGGCATGAGGAACAGAAGAAGTCTTCTTCAGAAAAATTTTATTTATTTATTTAAGAATTAAAAATAATTGTCTCTGAGTGGTACAGAGTCAATGAATGAATTACACAAAACTTCAAAAAGAGTTACAAAAAGAAACCAAAAACCAAACAGATAAAAAGTCAAAAACAGGCAATAAGGCCTCACGAAAATCACTTATCAAAAAGTCAGCCAGAAAAAACAAAAAAAGCCCCAATCTTGAGTTGCATATGCCTTTTATACAGAAACCCTCCCTGTTTAACTCCTCCTGATGCTCAAGTGGCTCAGTACATAGCACATCTTGTCTCCTTTTTTGGTAATGAGCTATACTGCTTCATACATTACATCCTGCTTCTGCAACTTTCTGAAAAGTACCAGAAAGTTCCGACGCAGTCAGTAATGTAGCGTGATAAGGAAGCCATGGTGAAACAATTCTCCATTAAGACTCAAGGAGGAACTTTCCCAAAACCTTCTGTCTTCAGCATGACCTCTGGGCCATAAAACATGACCTGCCCGGACTCAGGGATGACATTAACATTTTACTAACTAACTAACCGTCTGAAGTTTGGTAAAATATGCTGATTTTGGTGCAGGTATAATAAACCCTGAACCAACAGGAATGGTTTACACCTATCCACTAATCCAGACAAAGATAAAGATGGGATCTCTGGTTTTGTTTAATAGCTAATGAAACAGGAAATGTGACAATGATAACAAGTAAATTGATCATAGCTTGTAATGAAATAAGATTTAAGTTGAAATACCACTCTGCCTCTGAGTGCAGATGTGTCTGCACATTCCCAGCCTCAGCGATAACATCACAGCTTCGTACTGGGATATTGGTGCTCTTCGGTCTATGCCCCGATCTAGGTTTTCCATATCACCCACACTTCTACACCTCTTTCCAGTGGTTCTTGGTTGTATTTTACTATCCCTATATGGCCATCCTCCATTAGGTAACTAGTGGGCATGAGGTCAAACCAGGTGGAGCTACAGATGGCCTGATAAGCTTTGTAACACAAATAAGCAGCTAGATACGACAGCGTATTAGGGCCATTGTAGGAAAGAAAAATAAATACATTACGGAGCCTTGAAGGGGGGTAATATTCTGAGAAAAAACTTGGATATTCACTCAGATTAAAGTCACAAATTTACGAGAAAAAAACTGTAACCACATTGCTTCACTTTGGTGTGTTTAGTGGTTTAATGCTTTTTGGTGTCTATATTTTTGGAATGTATTTTTATAATTACTGTAAGCCTCACAGCTAAGCAAGTGGGAGTTTGTGCTGTGAAATGGTGAAATGAGTATGGCTAAATTAGGGGGTGTACTGTTGTACTGGTTGTAAATAGAACTTTCAGCCCTAATTCCATTTCCCCCCAATTGTAGCAATCCACAGACAGAAGGGAAATGACAGGGAAGTGAAGGGACAGTCAACGAGAGAGAGACAGAGAAAACAGTTGTTTCTACGAGCCTCCCCCTGCTGATTTTGAGTAATTATTGTTAATGCTCTGATTAATAAATGTAAAAAAAATAATGCTTTCTTTGTACTGACAGTTTAGTTTAGTTTTAACAGTTAGCACCTAGGCGTTGTCCAATGTGCTACAGGGACTGTAGAACTGCACCCTCTCTGTGTTCCGGGACCTCCTGATTTACAAATTAAGCACCTTAAACAAACTTGGTATAGTGTTGTTACTGCTGCTGTGTGTTACTGAGCTTGTATACGTGAGGACGTTACCCGGCCTCGCCCACTCCCTCAGTCTCCCCACATCCACACACAGGCAGCAGCAAGGGTTGGGGGTGATCGGGAATGAAATTAAGGCTTTTTACATTTCGTTATGATTATAGATTTTTTTCCTGTGTCAGAAAGATTCTGATGATGTCCCTGCTATGAGTTCAGTTTGAGTCAAGCACAGAGGCTGTAGCCTATTATGTGTAGCTCTGGTCGTGTCTGTGTTTTCCTTGCGGGTGGTTTGTAAAACAAACAGCCAGCAGTGGTGCTGATACAGCAGAATGTAAGCTGGTGTTTCCCTGGTAAACACAACGAAGTGAAGCAATGTGCTGTGCTGAAATGTCCTGAACCAATGTTTTGCTGATTTTTAATCAAACCTTCTATTTTGATCAAGGTACTTCCCCATTTTCTTAGCCATCTGTGTCTGCTCAGCCTCTTCAGTATTTTCCTGCAGTTCTTTCATTTCCCTATACTCTCATTCACTCTTATAAGGTCACAAGATGATTAGACATAACATATGTTTCAAAAAATCAACTTTTATAATTATTTAAAGGGAAACTGGTATTTTTAAACCTGGACCTTGTTTTTTTTTAAACAAATTTTGAGGTCTAAGTGACTAATACTTACCATTAGTTTTGGAATTGGTCCAGTTGGAATTGGTCCACCCGGCACCCGCGAACAGGCTGCAATGGCTGCAACGTAATCCTTGCGGGCAATCCGCTCGTGAAAAGTACGTCCACTAAATGTTTGTTTTTGCCACTGACAGGCTCAGACTGTTATTCGAAGTGTGTGACAACATTACAAGCACTACAACAACAAGCACTTTTAGTGGACATACTTTTCACGGGCGCAATTGCCCGCAAGGATTATGTTGCAGCCATTGGACGAATTTCAAAACTAATGGTAAGTATTAGTCATTTCGACCCCAAAATTTGTAAAAAAATAGGGCCCAGGTTTAAAAATACCAGAGTTTCCCTTTAATTCATTTTTTTACATCCCAAACAAACTTACTTGCGGTTTGGGAGTTCCAAGTGAACTTGTGAAAGCCATTGCCGTAGGTGTGCAGTCATGCCAGAGGCTTACTGCAGTAAGCTGTGTTTTCCATTTGCAGTTCAGTTTCCTGGCATTGTTTTAATCCACTGAAGATATGTCATGAAGTTTTTATGAAACCTCAAATATGAGGTCATTGTCAATCTGTTACAATGGCCTTTGAGGTGACTTTCCCTGTACAGTAATGTACAGTGAAACTACATCAAATTTGATGTGGTCATAGGAACATTTTGAGAAGAAATCCAATGCACTTCCAATCCAATGCAAGCAAGTTTGTTTCTCTCTGTCATTGTTTTTTACATAGAAACTAACGTTTATGATAGATGACATTAGCTAACGTTAGCGCTTGTTCCAGCAGTCCTCTTTCAGATCAGCATAACGTCAGTTAAAAGTTTACTTTAACCCAGCCTGGTTCTATGTGGAAAAACAACAGCAGAGAGAAACAGACTTAACATACTTGCGGTTTTGGAGTTATAGGTTAACTTGTGGAAGCCATTGCCGTATCCTAGGTGTGTAGTCATGCCAGAGGCTTCGGAGCAGATGTCAGGTTCAGGAAGACTGACATTGCCTCCAGATTATTTGTAAATCACACTCTCCTTGCCCTTAAACGTTTGAAGAATGTTAGGGCATAATGTTCTGACAATGTTATCAAAAACATTTTAAGAATGTTTTTAGAGAACATTATCCTACCTTAAGAAGAACATTCTAGGAACAAAAAAACTTCTCGCTGAGAACATTACTAGAACATTGCATGGTAATATTTTCAGAACGTTTCTGGAACAAAAATTTCTAGCTGGGAATGTGTTGTCTGACCACGCATAAAATCAAAAGTGTTTATAGCTGTTCCAAACGGCCACACTGAAAGTAAGAGTGAAAAGTCATAGAGGGAGGGGAGACGTGATATCGTTTAAATATGGGGATAACGGTGCACATTTTCAGACAGTCTCTCTGAAAGACATTCATAGTGTTGCACTTGATTGTACACATAAAATGTGAGGGAAATAGTTGTGTTTATGCTGAACAATTATGGCGTGAAGTGGGTGTAAATGTGGGATTGACAGATCCGAAAAGTTACAGAAATTGTCAAACACAGCCCCCCTAATCTGGGTGCTGGAAAAGGATTGGGAGAGGTGGTTTCTGAAGCTATTCGACCATCCGTCAAACAGTTCTGATGGTGCATACAGACAAATCACACATAAACATGTGGCCTGGTCTGAGATGTTCTTTGCTCATGTACGCTCCATATTCATACATTCAACTTCTTCTCCTCTGCTTATGTTCTTCACCAAATTTTTTCCCAAAGTGCCCAGTAAATGGCTGGTTTTAAAAAATATTTGGAAAAGAAAAATTGCAGAAAAGTCTTGTTTAAGAATTTTATTTTTAGGAGGTATCTTCCACTAGGTCCAGTCTTTGAACGGTAGATGGTTTAGTAACATTGGAGCATGACCCAGTGCTGTTTTCAATGAAACATTTCATTTTACTATCCAGCCGCAGGAGTGGCTCTGTGTTATTAAAAAGTCAAGGTCAAGAACACAGAGGTTGGGTTGTGAAATGCTCCCCTACAAATTCCTCTTGCTATTTATGGTATATGCAGATTATAAGCGGGAAAGCTCCTGCCACTTCGAACACAAGCAGAGAAGCAGCACACCACACTGCAGCACTGCCTCTCTGTGTCTATACCTGTGGTTCTCAAACATTTTCTGTGACGACCCAACTTCAAAAGCCGAAAAAAGTTCATGCCCCTTCCACCCCAGCAAAAAGTGGAATTAATTTTTCAATCATTAACAATATGGCCGAATGAAATTAAAGCTGGGGTAGGCAAAATCTGTGCAACCTAGGCAAAACCTTCCGCCTCTCTCTCTGCTGCCTCGTATCACTCCGCTAAGCCCCTCCCACCAAACCCACTACTTCGACCGGCAGCAGAAGGAGCCGGTTCCCCTGCGAAACTGTATCCCTCGTAGGGCTCGCTCTCCACGGCGTGAGCCTCACCGAGACCGCGGTCCCTCCCACCCTGACTTCAGGCTTCAGAGGCAGCTGCAATGCCGTCCAGCAGCGGGATGAGAGGCCAGTACACCACACACACACAGTTATTCCCCACTGTTTGTCATCATGCCTCTTTGCCACTCGTCGTTATGAGCGCCATGGCATCGAACGTAATGAACCTGAAGCTCTGTGTGGAGCCGGGACGTGTTGTTTTGTACTATACGCCGCTGTAGGCAAAGGAGGTGTTGGAAATGTATCACAAGTTTCAGGATTTTCGGCAGGATTTTCCACCACTGAATCAGGTTTTCAGTCTGAAGGGACGTGTATGCACATCTGCTCTTGTAGCTTAGCCAATACGAACACACCGTCTCTCTGAAATAACCTGTGATTGGCTAAAGTCTACCGTCACGGGATAGATTTTCTGAAGCCTGAAAACAGAGGCAAGGGGGGGGGTTGAAATGGAGGTCTGCTCTCAGACCACTTGAATTACAATATGCTGCACGGTTAATATGGCATTTTTGCCCAGTGACGCCAAAAGAAAACTGCCTACCCCAGCTTTAACAAAAGACTCAGGTTAGCAAAATAGCCTTGCTAGCATCAGAGCAGTTTTGTTTGTTTATGTCATCACATGAATCATATTCAAGCAACTTTACGTCTGCTCAACATCCACGCCCCCCCCTGCAGTGGCTCTACGCCCCCCCAGGGGGCCCCACCCTCCAGTTTAAGAACCACTGGTCTATACCAACCCTCCCGAGCCTGGACACGTCTCGGAGTCACCTGCATTGACCAGGATGTTGAAACGTCTACCTAGCCTGGTTTTAGGTGAGTAAAATATGTGCTGTGTATGGGAGAGTGTTAACATGCTGCAGTCTATATGCCTGTTTTAGGTGATTCCACTGCAATGCTGTACAATCTATTCCTCTATCAGTATTAGTTTTTTTTTTTTAGATTACTGAAGAAAGTGAACATTTTCCATTCCATTGTAGATCTGCAGTATAAAGTGTGTGTCAAAGGGTCTGTGAGACTGAAGACGGAACACTTATATATCATAGCTGTACAATGAGAATATGCCTCATGCTGTTTATTACACCGTAGTCAAGTAATTTATAGATGACCATTATTAGTGTGACAAACAAAACAATCATGTTACTATATACTGTATATACAGTGTTTATATATACAGTGCACACAGAAAGTATTCAGACCCCCTCACTTTTTCACATTTTGTCATGTTGCAGCCTTATGCTAAAAGCATTTAAATTCCTTTTTCCCCTCTTCAATCTACACTCAATACGCCATAATGACAAAGCGAAAATGGGATTTTAGAATTTTTTGCAAATTTATTAAAAAGAAAAAAAATGAAATATCACATTGACATAAGTATTCAGACCCTTTGCTATGACACTTGAAACTTAGCTTAAGTGCCTCCAATTTCTCTTGACCATCATTGAGATGTTTCTACACCTTGATTGGAGTCCACCTGTGGATTGATTGGACATGATTTGGTTTGGAAACACATGAATTTAAATGATTTCAACAAAGATTGCAACATAACAATGTGAAAAAAGTGAAGGGGTCTGAATACTATCTGAATGCATATATATATATATATATATATATATATATTATAAGTCTTATAAACCTAAATAAGAAACAGGGACTACATGTGCTTCGACACATTTCTGCTTATGTAATGATGTTGTTTTTTCTCCTTTAGTCTCTCTTCTCTTCACCTCATTGTCAGGTCAGTCCATTCTCCTTTGTGGTACATAACATTTTTATATTTTTCCATTTATGTTCTGTAGTATTAGTATTAAAATATTGTGTTGCTTATGTGCCTTATAGGTGTACAGATCAGATTAGTTGGGTCTGGCTCTACTCTGTGTTCTAGACGAGTTGAAATCTATTACAACAACATCTGGGGAACAGTCTGTGATGGCGGCTGGGACTTAGATGATGCTACGGTGCTGTGCAGGGAGTTGGGCTGTGGTACAGCACTGAGTGCCCCGAAATCTGCACACTTTGGTCAAGGAACTGGACAAATCTGGCTTGATAATGTGAACTGTTCAGGAAGTGAAAGGTCTCTAACTGAGTGTCAGCATGGAGAATTTGGAAAACACAACTGTGGACATGGTGAGGACGCTGGTGTCGTCTGTTCAGGTGAGTAGAGATTTTGCTGATTAAAATATAGAGATACACCTACTGCTCTAATAATGTGTTCTTTCTTCAGTGAGCCTCAACTCAGCATTTAGATGGAACATTCCTTCTAAAGAAGAACATTCAAAAAGACCCAAACATCAAGTACCAACACTGCTACCTTCAATATACCTCAAGTGAACTTTGACGATGAGGGATCATACCAGTGTCAGTATAAGACAAGTGTTTCAAGTGAAGAATCCAGCTCCCCCTTAAGTGACCCTGTCAGACTATCTGTTTCTGGTAAGGACAAATACATTTCCCAATCTTTATCTTTTTTGTTATTTTGTATTAAATGAAGTATAAATGACAGGGAGTTAAAATATAGAGATACACCTCAGCTCAAATGCAAGATATCTATCGCTCTAACGTTGTGTTATTTTTTTAGTGATCCTCCCAAAGCTCAGCATCTCCATGAATCCTGTTGGTGAGGTTACCTGGGATCAGAATGTCTACATCACATCATCCATCTCAACTCAGCATTTAGGTGGAACATTCATTCTGAAGAAGAACTCAGGCTCATTCAGAAAGACCCAAACATCAAGTACCAGTACTGCTACCTTCAATATCCTCAGTCAACTTTGATAATTTGGGACTGTACCAGTGTCAGGATCAGACAAGAGTTTCAAGTCGAGACTTCAGCTCCCCCTTAAGTGACCCTGTTAGACTCTCAGTTACTGGTGAGTAAAAATTCATTTCCCAATCTTGATTTATTTTGTTAACTTCTATTAAATTCAGTAGAAATAACAAAATGTTGAGTGTACAGAGAAAGGTGCTCACTTTCCTCAACGGCAACTTGAGGTTGACAAGTACCTTGGAGTGGGGTGTTAGGCACCCAGCTGGAAGAAGTTCAAATTGGAGCTGGCACCAGAATCCCTGTTCTTTGGCCGTCCCATGTGCTGGCCATTGTGGGGACAGCTCTCATCAGGGTCCTCTCAGGTGACACATATATATATGTGTGACACAAATATATATGGTGACACATATATATATATATGTATATATATATATATACATACCGACCTAGATCCATTGTTCCTCTGCCAGATCTCCAAGTTGCCATGTGCCTTTGAGTTCCAGCCATTTTTAGGGCCCGAGCACTGACTAGTGCGTAGGACCCTATTGTATTTCTAAGGATTATTATTATTCTTTGCACAATTCAATCACACTGCTTGAGTTTTCCTGCAACGTTCTGTCCGTGACGTGGTGTTTCACTGGTGTTTCGCTGCCAAACAGGAAGTGGTTTCTAACTTCACTGTACATTGTCCTACAGGCCCCAAACTTACCACGTGTCATGACCCCCCCCCCCCCCCCCGCACTGAAGGCGTCTATATGCAAATTTTCAGCCACAGTCATAGCGCCACCTAGTGACTGCAGGAAATGTCACGTTTTATAGTCTGACGTGTCGTGAAGCGGCGGACGCTGCACTCCCCGACACACGCAGGTGTGCGAGGGCCCGTTCATCGCTGCTTGCAGCTTTAATTGTATTTGTATCTGATCCTCTTTTTTTCTGCCTTATATATATATATATATATATATATAACTGTCTCTGCTGCTATAAATCATTGTACTCATTGTATACATTTGGGTCCTATACCTGTTACACAGCACACACCAGCGTGATACTAGAGTGATGAATGCAATACTGTGGACAGGTAGTCCTAATTTTTAGTTATTTTAGATCTCAGCTCTGCCTTTGATACTGTTAATTGTTCTACTTCAATTTACCATCTCAATAAGTGGTTTGGAAACTCTGTTTCAAAATGGGGTTTATTCTTATCGTAAAAATTGTATTTGTTATTGATGACTCAAGTCTTCTAAGGCTTTGTTCAGACTGCAGGCAATTCAGATTTGTTTCTCAAATCAGATGTTTAAGACAGACTGTCCGCACTGTTATTTGCAAGTGATCAGATCGGATTTGTGTGTCCAGACGTCACCAACCTATCTGCAGGGGTTGCTGTGGTAAGGACGTAGGCATCAGTAACTACGTACGCTGGTGATGTGGCTTTCCAATGCGGAAGCATGAGAAATGGAGATCCATCATCTCGCCCTCAAAACAATCATGCTGTCAAGTTGCGGTGCAGAGTTTGTCTGGTGCAACGGAGGAGGCTGGTATACAGCTGCTCTGATGCACTTACGTCATTCTGGTTTTGATGTCATTGTTGTGTGTTGGGTTGCAAGCGACGCAAAAGATACGATTTGAGCGTCCAGAGAGTCCAGACTGAGACGCATCTGTAGAAATCTGATTGAAATCACATTTCAAACTACCTCCAAATGTGGCTTGAATCCTGTGTTTTGTTGGTGTCCAGACTTTCTAAAATCAATCTGGATACAATCTGGATTTGCCAAAAAATTGATTTTGGCTGGCAGTCTGAACAAAGCCTAACTGTGCTTTCAGCATGTGGAGTTTCTCGAGTTTGATACTTGGGCCATTACCGTTCTCTGATTATATTAAGCCTCAGTCACATACACAGATACAACACTGATTTCCACTTCTATGCAGATGATACTCTGCTGTATTTTTCCTTTGACCCTTTACATAGCTACTTGGCTTGAGGTTGCAAACCACTTTCAAATTAAACAGGGGCAACTCAGAGGTCATTGTTATTGGCCCAGGTACCTCTATGACTCAGGCATATATTGGTGCTGAAGAAACCTAGGTATTATCTTTGATATGTTTGGCATATCAAACCATTCAATCTTATAAATGGTTTGATGTGACGTCACATCATCAAACCATTCAAGAGATTAGTCATTTCAAAGTTACACCAGGGGGCTCCATTGCACTGGAATACCTTATACATCTGATAATATAAAAGACACCAAATCTACTTTCACATTTGTACTCTCCCAAAATGTTAAATTAATGAATAAAAAAGACAATCTAAATACAAAGCACACGTTAGACATGAAGTTTAGAGATGAGATAAAAATGTTTTATAGGATAACTTTTCCTGAGGGTGATACATGTCCTGTTGTTGCAGTTAGAAAGTACCTGCTGGTGGTTTAGATTTTGAGAAGCAATGACAACTGATGATTATCTGATTCTAAATTATACTTTGGTCATGGGGCAGATGGTGTGTCAAGCCTGGATGGAAATGGTCTTAAAAAACTCAAATTGGTGACATTGCAGATTGGATATCTTAACATCTCTCTCCCAATGAACTGTTGTAGCAAACAAGATTTGCCCCAACAGTGAGAATAGGCATAGATTTGCTAAGATATCTATCTAACAATTTAAGGATTGGTTTGGAAAGGTTTGACTATGTCAGTCGAAGATATAAACCATAGGGATAGATATTTAATGGATATTTAAATTGTTCAGTAACACATATGTAATGAGTTAAAGTAACAGACTTCTATCCTATTTTGTGTGTAATGGTAATAATGCTAATATCTAAGGACTGAGATATCTGCTCTCTCAAAAACAAGAAGATATCATCTGCATATTGATAGCATTGTTACATAGCTTGTTACACAATAATAAGCCCATGTGATGAAAACTGGACTGAGTTTCCACTGTGACATGTGCACATGTTCATATACAGAGGTACAAACAGATACATACAATAGAAAACAAAAAAAGCAACAACAACAAAACCAAAAAAAAAAACAATTATAAATATGGAATACCAACTAACCTCAATGATTTCTTCATCTAAGCCCTCAACCTGTCTCTTAGACCCCATCCCAACTAGCCTAGCTTAATAAAGTTTTACCCTTAGTACTTCTTTACTAAATATGATGAATCTGTCTATATACCACTATATATCTGTCTATATACCACAGTCCTCTATGCACCCCAGAGTTAGTCACAGAGTTCCACAAGGTTGTGTGCTTGGACCAAATCTATTCATGTTATATATGCTTTTGTTGTTTTGTTATATTAAGTTAGAAGTAAAGCTAACTTCGTCTGGGGCACTGAGCTGTCACTCAAAAACTCACTGACCAACCAATGGAAGATGTTAAATGCCTGTGTCTGTTCTTCCTGTCAGTATTGTCCAACTCATACAGTAGTGTTACCAGATCATTAATAGATAATGTCGAAGGTGTGAGTGAGGTTTAAGGCGTGCCACGTCTCAGCTGTCACAACAGTCTGAATGTGTGCTCTTTCAAAGCTATTGAAGTCAGTGGATAAAGTAACAGAGTAAGCACCCATGTTGTCGATGAGAAGCCAGTCCCTCACGTGCAACTCAGGAATCAAGTAGCTGTCTATTACTTTGTCAAGGCTGTCGCAGGTTGGACCCCAGATAATAGAACGGTATCTCTGCTCGCTGCTCTCAACAGCCTGTGTAGAGCACAAACACTGAAATATAAAATCCACATCACACTGGTTATCATATTCTCCCTCAATCTATTTGTTTAAATCAGGTTTCTCAGGCCAAATGGTAAGTGATAGCCTGCAACATGCTGTTCTGCATTTTAACAAACAAATCTAAATTACTGAACATGAAGATGATATCAGGTTGGGTCACTGTGCATAATTTAGAGCCCAGCATCCCATTGTCCATATTGAACAATTTCACACCTCAAGATTATGTCCAATGCCAACTTTAAGTGCCAATGCAGGAAGTTGTGTCCTCATTAGGCAGACAGTAAGCTTGTGGAGGTCGCACTCTCAATTCCATACGTTCTGTCACAGACCTGCAATTAATGTTTACCTTTCTCTTAACCATAACCATGATATTTCCATAACTTTAACCAGCCAGTAGTCACCATGCTCAGATATTGTGGAAAGTGAGAATTTTAAATCACTGATATTGGATGTAATCTGCTGTTTTGAAGAATTATCCAATATTAACATTGTTATGCAGTGACAGGGTGATATTTACCCTGTGAAGGTATGGTTCAACCTTTGTGTGGGCAGCGTCATTGATAAGGCAACTCAGAGAGCCATACACTCCATCATTAAGGTAGTACATCATCATTCTGCTAGGGCTGTTTCCGTCCCCATCTAGAAAGAATACATGCAAAATAATGAAAGTTACTAAAATGGCAACTAAATCGATCAAAGATGCACATTTTGAAAATAATAGGAAAATAATAATAATGAAAATTATCCTTTTTATCTATGGTCCCTCTGGCCCTCTGCACAAAGTGAGTAACTACACCCCTGCAAGTCAGGATTGGGCTCACTCAGAGGCGGAGCATGGCTGTCTACTGAAGATGAATCTTGATGTAGTGCATTGCCATGTAGTGCCATGAGACAAATCAATCGGTCACCCACACATCTTGCATTTAAAATCAAGATCAATTTAAATACAACCACACATTGTATAATTATGACATCTAGTGTTATGTTATGCTATTTTTAGTGACGCTCATGGGGAGGATATTGACAATCTCACAGACTGTCTGAGAAGAGAGTTTTTGTATCGGGTAACAAGGAGGAGTTGAAGAGTGTCCAGCGAGAGCTAAGGAGGAGGATCAGGGAGGGGAAAAACAGCTACAGGAGAAAGTTGGAGAGTCAACTGCAGAAAAATTACACCAGAGGAGTTTGGAAGGGCCTTAAAACCATCTCGGGCCATATGGACTCCAAGCCCCGGCCTGCGGGGGATCAGAAGTGGGCAGATGACCTGAACGTATTCTTCAACAGATTCGATCAGGCATCTACCCCTCCCCCTGCCCCGTCTCCTCTGCAACCATCATTACCATCTACCCTCCCTGCCTACAGCCCTCCCCCTCCCTCATCTCACCACTTATCACTCCCCACAGCCCTCAGCTTACAGCCACTTAATACACCCACACCACAGCCTGGGCTGGGCCCATCTCCCCATTTCACACCCGCAAACACCCCCCATTCAGCCCCCATGCTCTCTACAAGCTCAACTGGACTGTTCCTCCCAACATCCCAGGTGAGAAATGAACTGAGGAAGATAAGGGTGGGGAAGGCGGCGGGCCCAGACGGCATCAGCTCCAGACTTCTGAAGTCCTGTGCGGACCAGCTGTGTGGGATTGTTGAGCACCTGTTCAACCTGAGTCTGAAGCTGGGGAGGGTGCCAAAACTGTGGAAAACATCGTGTCTGGTTCCTGTGCCAAAGACCCCTCACCCCAAGGACCTAAATGGCTACAGGCCAGTGGCATTGACCTCTCACCTGATGAAGACCCTGGAGAGACTGGTCCTTGTCCACCTGCGTCCGCTGGTGAGCCCATGTATGGACCCTCTGCAGTTTGCCTACCAACCCCGCATTGGGGTGGATGACGCTGTCATTTACCTACTTCACACATCCCTCTCTCACCTAGAAAAGGCTGGAAACACTGTGAGGATCATGTTTTTTGATTTCTCCAGTGCTTTTAACACCATCCAGCCCAGGATTCTGGGGGACAAGTTGGAGCACGCTGGGGTGGACCATCACCTGGCAGCATGGATCCTGGACTACCTCACAAACCGACCACAGTATGTGAGGTTACAGGACTGTGTGTCTGACACACTTCTCTGCAGCACAGGGGCTCCACAGGGAACCGTTCTGGCGCCTTTCCTGTTCACCTTCTACACAGCGGACTTCACCCATAACACTTCGAACTGTCACCTGCAGAAGTTCTCTGATGACTCTGCCATCGTCGGCCTCATCACCAACGGGGATGATGGGGAGTACAGAGAACTGACCCAGGGCTTTGTGGGTTGGTGTCAGCAGAACCGCCTCCAGATCAACGCGAGTAAAACCAAAGAGCTGGTGGTGGACTTCGGCAGGCGCAAACTCCCTCCACCTACACCAGTGAACATCCAGGGAACGGACATTGAGATTGTGAGATCGTACAAGTATCTGGGTGTTCACTTGAACAGCAAACTGGACTGGTAAGACAATACGGACGCTCTGTTTAAAAAGGGCCAGAGCCGTCTCTTTTTGCTCAGGAGACTAAGATCTTTTGGAGTGCAGGGTGCGCTCCTGAGGACTTTCTATGACTCTGTGGTGGCATCAGCTGTCTTGTATGGGGTGACCTGTTGGGCCAGTGGCATCTCTTCCAGGGATAGGAAGAGACTGGACAGACTGATTAAGAAGGCCAGCTCTGTCCTTGGATGCCCTCTGGACCCAGTGGAAGTGGTGGGAGGCAGGAGAATGGTGGCCAAGCTATCATCAGTACTGGAGAACACTTCCCACCCCCTACATGTCACTCTTTCAGCACTGGGCAGCTCCTTCAGCGACCGGCTGCTCCACCCGCGGTGTCTGAAGGAGAGGTACCATAGGTCCTTCCTGCCTGCTGCTGTCAGACTCTATAATCAGTACAACTCCCGGTAATCTACACTTGACTGTCAGTGTGCAGACTATTCACTACTTTACTTCATCTACTGCTGTGCATTATCTTCATACATATATTGTATTCATGATGTTATCTACTTCATATGTTGCTGTGAAATATTTTCATATACATTTATATTATATATGTGCAATATTTTTATCTTATCTATTTGTTTATACTTACAACTGCACTCAGTCACTCTATTATTTATTTCTGTCTATACTGTGTACAGGACTATTTTTCTATTTTTCTATTTATTTTTATTGTATTTCTATATATGACACTTTTGCTGGCTGCTGCAACGCTAAAAATTTCCCCGCTGTGGGACAATAAAGGCTTATCTTATCTTATCTTAGTGTGTGTTAGTACTCGATAGGCAACATTCACGTGGCTTCAACAGACATATCTATACGTTACCACAATGTTCCTCTATATCTTCTATCACAACTCTTTTGGCAATGACGTTCACTGCCAGAGTGAAGGCTGATTCCACGTAGTATCGGCCTGGTTCTGCAATGATCTGCACCCCACTGTCAGGTGGGAAGAATTTCTCCAGTGCTCCATTAATGACTTCTGAAAACTAACAGGGCAAAACACAGTAGGTAATAGGGTTGGGCAATCGTTTCTATTTTCATATCGTCCAATCGTAGTTAT
>SEMN01002090.1:0-15560 GCA_005408345.1 Macquaria australasica | reverse complement strand
AGAGGCAGAATGTAGCTCGCAGTGGAAATTTCTGCAGATTTCTGTAAATCTTAGTTCTAAATCACTTTTTTTTTCAACTTTATAATATGACAGATGAAGAGTTTTGTTTTCCTAATGAAGAAACTGTAATGATCTTTCTGAGAATGAAAATTCTTTACTTGAAAATAGCTGTAACAATAAAAAATGTGAGGAGGTAAATCTAAGTTTTCTAAATGTGACCGAATATAAACCATTTAGTTTTGAAAATAACATTGATCCTGAGGCAACTTTTTATTATGATTACAAATCAAAGTCTGAATATTATACTGAGAATCAGTTTAATAGCCTCAATTTGGAGGGTTTTCAATTAAACATTTTAATAGCAGAAGCCTCTATACAAATTTTGATCAAATCAAAGACTATTTAAAATAAGTAAAACACACATTTCAAGTCATTGCTATAACTGAGACTTGGTTAACAAATGAAAAGGGTGCTGATTTTGTGTTAGAAGGATAAAACTTTTTTAGTGTAAACTGGATAAATAAAAGGACTGGTGGCGTTGCATTTTATGTACAGAAAGATTTTCAGTGTAAGGTCATTGATAGTACAATCGTTGATGATATCATGGAGAGTTTGACAATTCAGATTCATTCTACTAAATTTAAAAGTATAATTTTGAGTTGTATATACAGAACACCTGGTTCTTGCATTGATCAACTTATGAAAACCACCGCTGATATTTTTGGTAAAGTATGTGATAAGAAATCACTCTCTGTGTGGTGACTAATATTGATTTGTTCAAATGGAATGAACATAAACTAACAGACTTTTGTAATGCAATGTTTAGTTTTGGTCTTTGGCCTCTTATTGACAAACCTAGTAGGATAACTAAAGAAAGTGCCACACTTATTGATAACATTTTACCAACATTAGAGGACAGTAAAAATAACATCCAAAGGACTTGGAAAGTAATCAATCATATTATTAGAAATAGATGTTATAAATCTGAATTTCCAAGTTATTTTCTGAATATCTCTGATGCTACAGTGGACAATTTAAAAAGCATTGTTGATGGTTTCAGTGATTATTTGGTGAGTGTTGGCACTACTTTGGCCAAACAAATTGCTGTTCCCGATGACAAAAAAGATTTGTTTAAAAATGTGATTAATAGAAATATCAGTTCTATGTTCCTTTGTGGGGTAAATGAAACTGATATAAATGAAATTGTAAGAAAATTCAAAAACAAAAGATCAACTGATATAAATTCTATTGACATTGTAATAATTAAAGAAGTAATTGATTCTATTGTAAGACCTCTGACCTATATATGTAATCAGTCTTTTCAGAGAGGTGTTTTTCCTAATAATATGAAATTAGCAAAGCACAGCTGATCTCTGACAACCAGCAGCTCCTCAATCTGAATAAAGAATAAATGATGGAGATAAAAATCCATTTCTAATCCAATCAGATGTGTTCAGGTTTTAAAGGTGTAGCTCAACAAAAAAACAATCTTCATCTTTTTTGGCCTTAAATCAGGGATTTCCAACTCTGCCTAAAATTGTAATAGATAACATCTCCATAACTAATCTGTGTTCTATATGATTCCTTGGCGTCCTGATTGATGAATCCTTATCTTGGAAACCTCATTTCAGGGCCACAACCACAGAAATGGCCAAGAGGATCGGTATACTAAGCAAAGCCCGTCCCTTGATCAACACTATGTTATATTATTTAATGGTTTATCCGTATTTTCACTATTGTAATATATCCTGGGCTAATACTTATCAGACCAAACTTGAGCCCACATACCATCTTCAGAAACGAGCACTAAGAAGAATAAGTTGTGTCCATCAAAGACATACTTGAGTAACAGATGGGTATCTATGGAATTCATTGTAAAGTACTATGCTAAACTCTGTTTGTGTTGTTTTTTTACTGTCTAAAATGATTGACAGTGTGACGGCCTCAGGGTTGGCTCCTTCTTGTTCGTCCTTTTTGGCTGTCTTTCCTTTTCTCTCCAGGCAATTCATGGGTGGAGCTGCGACCTTGTTAGGGATGTAACGCACCTGAGCAGGCTGGGCTCAGGAGGCTATAAATCAGACCTGCAAGACCCTCTCACTCTCTTTTTGCCCTGGCCGGCTGACTGACATTTGTCCTTTGTTTGTATTTTGTGTTTCACACTCATACATGTTTCACCATGCACACAGGCACTGCACACATACTGACCTACTGACAGACATACCTTTTGTATGATTTACTTATTTACTTCATTAAAAGGTTCCTTACAGACTATGCGTGGTCTCCCTCTTTGTCACATACTTTTGAGCCAGGTTGTGACAATAGATACATACATTGTGTATTCTTTATTGCTTTAATTATTTACTGTAATATTCTGCCTGGAGAATGCCACTTCTCAAGCCCCTGGAGGGTTTTTAGGCAATTCTCCTTCACATTCCCTTACAAACGATATATTGTATCTTTTTATATTTTTTATATGTGTAAATAAAGAAATGAAATGAAACATTACTATGTCCTAATCAATGAGCTTTTACCTAAAATGAGTAGAGGGACTTTGTCATTGTGTTATTGTGGATCATCATAATGTGACATCATCCAAATGTCACCACAACATTCATACACCTATTCATGTCAACACAGATCAATAACATGCTGCTGATCTCAGTCAAGTCTGGAATTAGAGGATCAATACTGTATTGATCCTTTAAACAGCTGCATTTGGAAATATGCTTTGATCTCTCTGTGTGTTCCTGTGTGTGTGTGTGTGTTATTTAATTTCGTTCAAGAAACATGAAAATATGAACAAAAGGACATTTACAACTTTATGGATGTAAGTTATGTAGGAACATAAATTAGGTTCAATTGTTAATTAAACATATCAGATCTATAATAGTAACAGAGAGTCAGTGAACTGACCCCAGAGTCTCCAGTCTACAGTCTGGACTCTCCAGAAAACCACACAGCTGCTTCACGTCTGAATCCTGCAGCTTCTTGTTACTCAGGTCCAGCTCTGTCAGATGGGAGGGTTTGGACAACAATCTGAATAAAGAATAAATGATGTAACGTTAGAAGACAATGTTCCTGCTTGAAATCATTCAGTGTTTAATAATCTGTTCAGAATGTAGAAGTTTAGAAAATGGAAACTCCAAACATCTATCACAGCAAACATGAGGACATTTGTTTTTGGTTGGAATTTGTTTTTTGTTTTATCCTCATTTAATTGAGGATCTTAAATGTTTTCATATCTTGCATTAGGTTTTGCTTTGCTTCTAGACCAACTGCCTGACACCTGAATGGAGAAACAGACGTCTCCTCCAGGAAATAACCTCTTTTACAAACTTTATCTCAACTGTGTCTGCTGATGTAGGGCATCTTTTTATCTGAGACAGCAGTTAATTAGTTAGACTTCAACTTTCAACTGAGGAGAAAGTTTAATTGATTCATTATTTATTAATTCAATGGATAGCAGCATGTGATGCACTGCAAAATTTGGGCTATTGTTATTTCCAATACAGAATATACAGCATACTTACTTTTTGACTTGTGATAGTTCTCTTTCCTTTGAGTGCAAAAGACATTATCATTAGTACAAACAACACATACAAAATAAATTAATAAGTGGAAGCAGAATTATTATTTTTATTATTATTTACCTTTTTAATCTTTTTACAAATGGCTGTTTTATTTCTATATGCCACCAAGGCTAATACAACCATAATGGCTACAACCACTCCAACAATGACTGCAGCAATAGTAGAGCCTGAAAAGGAAAAAGATTTGGTTAATTAAACTTTCACAACTTCCACAGGTGCAATGACAACTACTGTAGAATCAAGGTGTAATGTGAACCTTCACCTTTACAATCAGCGTATTGTTGCATATTCAAATTTAAGTAAGACTCTATCACAAAATATATGAATATAACATTGATTCTGTTTATATACATTTCATGAAACCTTTTCCATTTGTTGTTCTAAACAACATTTTAGCATAAGAAGTGACAGTCACCCAAGAAAACAAGAGCGCCACCTACAGTCAGTCAACCTGCAAACTCATAGGTGTTCATTGTTCTGGTGTTTTCTTATGTTTTGATGTTGCAGGTTGTGCAGGTGGAACAAAGTGGTTTTGAATCTTCTGAGAGTGTGAACCCTGTCTGGGACTGATGGTTTCTGATTCCATGACACCTCCACACAGTGAGTAACTGAGCTGTCTGGATACAGTGAGTCATGTTGATTACAGACAGTGTCTGAACTGTCTGTAAGTGTAAATACTTTGGTGTGTAAACATGTCAAAGTATTAAACCAGATATTACAGATAAGAACATTTCTTGTTCGGATAGACTGAAAGTTTCTAGTTCTTACCTTGACTTTTCTCTATCCTCAGAAAGATGTGTGTGTCCTCAGCATCACTGCGTTCACAGGTGTATATTCCCTCCTGATCTGAAGATAAGTCCTGTAGTGTGAGGCTGCCTGACTCAGACACACCCTTCACCCGCTGCCTCCACTCCTCTGAGACTGTGTAGGGGACGTCGGCCCCGGTCTGGTTCAGGATGATCTGTTTGTGGTTGAACCTCCAGATGAGACCCGTTAGGGGAGTGTTTGAGGAAGAGCAGGGGATTGTTGTTTCAGTGTCTGAACCACTGATAGAAGCTGAAATGATAAAACACAAAAATGAAAGAAGTAATAAAATATCTGGTGTTTCTTTTAGCGTTCCACAGTGACTGCAGGTCTTCTTAGAAACACTCATTTAGTGTTTGTAATAACTGGTGTGGTGGACATATGGGGGCAAAGTACCAGAGAATTAACTTTCTCTTTAAACCTCCGAATCTTCATCATCACTCAGCAATCAAAGAGCTTCACCACAGAGAGCCTCTGATTATTTTCTGTTGTTTTCATTCAGCACAGTAAGTTTCTCACAAAACTGTGAGACTAGTTTTTTCTGTGCAGGTGTTCTTATCTACTAGATGACCTTATTCTCACAGCCTTGCATGAACATCAGTCTTCTGTTCCTGGGAGTGAACATGTGATCAGCTGAAAGAGCTCAACAGTCGGCGACAAAACTAAAGGAGAAAATGAACATTTTCACCAGTTTTCTCTGCTCAGTAGTTTTTGTAAAACTCAAGTTCACTGAACTTTAGAAGAACAGTTTAAGGGTCTGTCACACTGTTGCAGTCTTATGAACTTAAGTGAGCGTTCATACGTTACTGAGTAAGTTGGCAAGATGGAAAATGCCGACACAAAACACACTTAAGACACACTTATCCTAATAGCACCTTGGAGCAGTATTCAGAACTAATGCTGGTGTCCTGCTTTAATCACGCTGGGCTGGACCAAGCCATGAGCACACGTGTTTACAGCTGAAGCTGTACAGCAGGGGATAACTGCATCCAGGTGCTGTTGTGGCTCTGCTTAGCAGCAGGCAGTGAGATGTTTCCTTCCTCTAAACCGAGCCACGTTTCAACAGATTGGATCAACACATGTACGGCCGAACTGGCGACTGGAGAGAAAGCACTGTCTTTTAAAGTCTCACTGTGTTCGGCTCTTTTGTATCTTGTAACTGAATCTCTGTGGTTTGGAGTTTAGTTTCACTCCTGCGTTCCTGTTTTATCAGAAATCAGCCTCATTCTGCTGTTTACTGGCTGCTTTCAGAGCTGAATCAAAGGGGAACTTTACACATCAAGGTGTGTTTCCAGGTGTTGGGGAGTGAAACAAGTAGTTTAAAGCCTTTAGTGTCTCCAGAGGGAGCTGTGTGAAGTCTGATAAACCTCCTCAAGTGATGTCACTCGAGTCAGCGTCGGTCGGGGCTGAAGACTACAAGTTTGAAGATGAAAACAATCTGTTGGTGTGGAGTTAGAAAGAAGTGAGCTGCCCAGACCTCTGCAGCAGGCTACATTAGCTGCTAGCTACCATAACACACCTGAATCTATGACTGAGCTGTTAGCCACTGAGTTGCATTGTGGGTAATGTAGGCGCCATGTTTTGACAAGGAAGAGGAATTTGTGGAATAAAAAAGACGATATCTGGTTCTGCAAGTCATGTACTATTGACTGTAAACTATTTTATAATGTTTTAATAAGTTAGAAAAGCTCACGAATGATGAATGAACATTAAGGTGACTTAATGAGTTATTGATAAACAATTAATTGATTTCACAAAATTCCAATATGATGTTTTACAGCTTAGAAATTACAGCAAATATACATAAAACTGAAGCAAACAGCATTTGTTGTAATTGTTTGTGTTTCCTGTATTAACTTTGAATTTCTTACCTTCCACATTTAGATTAATATATGTCACCCTCTTTCCAGTATTGGTGCTGATTTCGCACTTGTATCTGCCCTGGTCCTGAACCTGCACCCCTGTCAGCCGGAGCGAGGCGTTCCCTCTGGAGATCTGGTCCTTGAACAGTGATGTCCTGCCTCTGAAGCGCTGGTCCTGGAGTGCGAGCTGGTCTTGGTTGTGGTAGAAGGAGTGGACAGGAGTGTTTCCTGTCACCTGAATCCAGTGGATGACTACCGGTACTTTATCTTCAGCCAGAAATCGGAGCGGTAAGATGCAGCTCTCCATCAAAACACAGAACACCTCAGCATCTGTAAAACATCAGGTGAAGAGACATCCGTTAAGGTTTCAGAGCCTCCATGATTATATTTTTGACCGTATAAATCAAACTCACACTATAAAAATAAAGAAAAATGTTCTTTTGTTTAGGCCAACATTTTACAAACATTTACACGTCCAGCAGACAGAGCAACAGTACTAATTATTAAGTGTGAGTCCAATATTCACTCTTCTTTAGGCTCTTTAGCTGCTAAATGCTGCGCTATGTTCATCAGCTGTGTCTGTCTGCTGTTTGTTGCTGGACATAGTGTACGGTGGGTTTATCGGAGCCTGTTTGCTATAAACAGCTGCCTGCTGCTGCTGGAAATGAGGTTGATGAGAGCAGCAAGAGAGGAAATGTGCTGTAAAACCAAAACTATGAGCTAAAAGAGGCTAAAATGCTCATTTGATCCATTATAGGAGTAAAAATATGTATTATTGCAGCTTTAAAATGAGAAAATGTGCAGAAAACAACACAACATTTAAAAGTCGGCTAAATCAAAACGTTCTTTGGGATGAGGAGGACTCAGGTCAGGTTGGCAGTGAGATCAGAAGTAAAACACCTTTTTTTGTTGTTGGTTTATATGTTATATGTTAAGTTAATCTTGTGTCTACAGCACTCCGTAACATCATTTATTTTTTATTTCTTTCTTATTAAATCAACACGGTCCAACAACTGGCTTAGTAACCTGAGCTCAGCTGATTTTAAGATGCTTATTGCTGGATATTCTGGTTGTTAAACTCAATAAAACTTCAAATTATAAAAAAAATTAAACATTGTCACTCTGGTAATAAGCAACGCCATTTTTTTTTTTGTTAGCAGTTATATATTGTTTTTAAAACCTAAAGCAAATGAAACCAAAGCTATGAGCTAAAAGAGGCAAAAATTCTCCTTCAAGCTGCAGAGCTGGTGAGAATTCTCTGTGTATTTATCACTAAGAGGAGCCTAGCTATCCGCCTCAGGTGCCGCCTCAAATGCAGATGATACCTCAGGCGCCCCAGCAGCCTAGCTATCCGCCTCAGGTGCCCCAGCAGCCTAGCTATCCGCCTCAGATGCAGGTACCGCCTCAGGCGCCCCAGCAGCCTAGCTGTCTGCATCTGCCACCTCTGCCACTGCCGCCGGTTCCTCTGCCACCTAGCTGTCAGCCTCTGCCGCTGCCTCAGCAGCCATGCTACAATGATTATCCAACTTTTTCCCAAGGAGATGCTCCCCAAATGGATACCAATGGGTAAGCGGTGATCATGCTGAATTTTCATTAGCAAAATTGGCAGAATCGGTGAGTAATCTAGCCAACTCATTTCTTACAGACACGGCACCACTGGAGTTTATGGTGACATTGGGAATGGTCCCCTATCAATCTAGAGGAGCACTGGGCGGGGTAAGTACTTAAACTCAGCAATTGGATGACTGAAGTTTTCAAATATTGATTTTCCTTTTAATCCATCTTTTGTGTTTTTTAGACACTAGACCACTGAAGATGCCTCGTCGACTGCTTTCAACCGAGCATTGTATTGACTTGTCATTTTAAAATAAACTTCGCCTGAGTCTGTTTCTGACAACAGCTCAGTATCAAGCCAGTGATGTTTCTGTTTATGGGGCTCGGTTTAATCAAGTAAAATGCCTGCAATGAGGCAGCACATTTAATCACTTCTCTAGCTCAAAGGGATTTCTGGTCTGACTTGACCTCTTTCATCAGATTTTAAAATCACTTGATACAATCCACTTTTATTGACTTTCATAACCAGAGATGGGTTGATGCTGGAACAGGCTCAGATACACCAGGTTGTATACTAATGCTAGTTTCATACCTGCTGTGAGGGTGTCATTAAACCAGAAATGTTTGTTTCAGGAAATCTTGCTGTTGCCCAATGGTCACACTCTGCCCTGCTACAAGATGTTTTACCTGAACACGACTAATCCTGATGAGTACCAGGATTCAGCTTTGGGCTGTTATTGTCTTTGTTTCTTATAATTGGCTGTTAACCTGGCAAGCTAACATGCAGTGACTAGACGAAACAAAGGCCAGATTATGTTAGGCGCAGGCGTCCGAGGCTACAACACTGAAAATTTACATTTTGTCCAGAGCAATTGTCTTAACGATTACATTTCAAATGTATTTAATTAAAATGTAATTAAATGACAATTAGGCAGTGTTCAGGCAGGACAGCAGGGAGCACCCCCCCCTGCACACACACAAAAATAAATTCTGACTTTGGGCCCAGATGGTCTGGGCTTAACTCCTGGAAAACACCCCTGGATTATAGCCTTGGTTTGTAGCACTGGCTGGGTTATGGACTCATTTTTAGGCCTGTGCAGAACTTTACTGCTGCGCACCCTGCCCCATACCCCAGTGTCTTGTTTTTGATTATAGGGTTACTATTGATCTATGAAAGAGACATGCGGGGAGTGATTGCGAAAAGTGATGGCAAAATACCCTCTGTATGTGTTCTCAAATGTCAACCGTCTTTGATCAGAGGTTGCTAGCATGATTCTATTGTGGGCCAAAAGGAAGTTCTGCAACTTTACTACACAGCAGCCCATTTCACACTGACTTGATGAAACTTTTGATGTGTTTTTTGGAATTTGAATGCACATCGTGCGCAGACGTGATCATTTGTTGGGACAAAGGTATTGGGTAGTAAACTTGACAGCACCAGCTGCTAGGCACTGGAGTCTGTTAGAGTTACCTGGCAGGTAATTAGCCACACCTGTCTACTACTCACGCCTGTGCCCAGTTAATCAACAAGGTAAGAGGGGACAGCTTAAAAAGAGCTCCAGTGTTACCTCAGTGACTTGTTTTCAGACTGGTTCAGTTGAAGCTGACTGGAGTTTGCTGTATCACTGGTCTACAACTGTGGTTGAAGCCATGTGGTTTCTCTTAAGGTAAATTTTAAAGTTGTTGAGGTTGTTTTTAAATTTGTTTATTATTAATTGTTTGTTCAATGCATTCAGCTGAGATTATTGAGGCATATAGTAACTTAGGGATGTCTTGTCTAGCTGGCTGTTGTTGTCCTTGCTAGCTGACGGAAGACATCAAGCAAATGGTAGGCTTACTCAAGTTGTGAAACTATTTAATTGGTTGTATGCATGGGCTAAAGTATTTGTTGATCAGCTTACAGTGTTGCCTTTGCTGAGAAGTATGGAAACGATGACGTGCCAGTTGCAGGCTATCAACCGGATCCAAGTGGCGTTAACACTGGAGACAAATCTTTATTGAGCACTGGGCCGCTTGGAGGTGGCGATTCAACCTCAAATGCAAATGAAGCCACTAGTTACAACATATCGCTAATTAACACTTACCAGCCTGAAGCTGACTCACAGGAACCAAACTACCAATCTGTGCCACAGGTAGAAGTGTCAAATTCTCAACCCCAGCAGCCTCAGCCGCAGGTGACCCAGCAGCTTAACTATCCACCTCGGCTGGTGCCACAGGTGAGGTGGATGCCCCAACAGGTGAGGTGGATGCCCCAACAGGTGAGGTGGATGCCCCAACAGGTGAGGTGGATGCCCCAACAGACTCAGATGGCCCAGCAGCCTAGCTATCCGCCTCAGATGCAGGTGCTGCCTCAGGCTCCGGTGCCCCAGCAGCCTAGCTATCCGCCCCAGGTGCCGTCTCAACTGCAGATGCCACCTCAGGTACCCCAGCAGCCTAGCTATCCGCCCCAACCGCAGGTGCCGCCTCAGGTGCTGCCCCAACCGCAGGTGCCGCCTCAGGTGCCGCCGCAGGTGCTGCCCCAACCGCAGGTGCCGCCTCAACCGCAGATGCCGCCTCAGGTGCCCCAGCAGCCTAGCTATCCGCCTCAGGTGCCGCCTCAGGTGCCGCCTCAGGTGCTGCCCCAACCGCAGGTGCCGCCTCAACCGCAGATGCCGCCTCAGGTGCCCCAGCAGCCTAGCTATCCGCCTCAGATGCAGGTGCCGCCTCAGGCTCCGGTGCCCCAGCAGCCTAGCTATCCGCCTCAGATGCAGGTGCCCAAGCAGCCTAGCTATCCGCCTCAGGCTCCGGTGCCCCAGCAGCCTAGCTATCCGCCTCAGGCTCCGGTGCCCCAGCAGCCTAGCTATCCGCCTCAGGCTCCGGTGCCCCAGCAGCCTAGCTATCCGCCTCAGGCTCCGGTGCCCCAGCAGCCTAGCTATCCGGTGCCCCAGCAGCCTAGCTATCCGGTGCCCCAGCAGCCTAGCTATCCGGTGCCCCAGCAGCCTAGCTATCCGGTGCCCCAGCAGCCTAGCTATCCGGTGCCCCAGCAGCCTCTGCCACCTAGCTGTCTGCATCTGCCGCCTCTGCCACTGCCGCCGGTTCCTCTGCCACCTAGCTGTCTGCATCTGCCGCCTCTGCCACTGCCGCCGGTTCCTCTGCCACCTAGCTGTCTGCATCTGCCGCTGCCTCAGCAGCCATGCTACAATGATTATCCAACTCTTTCCCAAGGAGATGCTCCCCAAATGGATACCAATGGGTAAGCGGTGATCATGCTGAATTTTCATTAGCAAAATTGGCAGAATCGGTGAGTAATCTAGCCAACTCATTTCTTACAGACACGGCACCACTGGAGTTTATGGTAACATTGGGAATGGTCCCCTATCAATCTAGAGGAGCACTGGGCGGGGTAAGTACTTAAACTCAGCAATTGGATGACTGAAGTTTTCAAATATTGATTTTCCTTTTAATCCATCTTTTGTGTTTTTTAGACACTAGACCACTGAAGATGCCTCGTCGACTGCTTTCAACCGAGCATTGTATTGACTTGTCATTTTAAAATAAACTTCGCCTGAGTCTGTTTCTGACAACAGCTCAGTATCAAGCCAGTGATGTTTCTGTTTATGGGGCTCGGTTTAATCAAGCAAGTAAAATGCCTGCAATGAGGCAGCACATTTAATCACTTCTCTAGCTCAAAGGGATTTCTGGTCTGACTTGACCTCTTTCATCAGATTTTAAAATCACTTGATACAATCCACTTTTATTGACTTTCATAACCAGAGATGGGTTGATGCTGGAACAGGCTCAGATACACCAGGTTGTATACTAATGCTAGTTTCATACCTGCTGTGAGGGTGTCATTAAACCAGAAATGTTTGTTTCAGGAAATCTTACTAAATAAACTATTTTGATATTTTTTTATCAAACCGTCATCTCAACTTTTATATTCTGATGATCACCCTTCTTGAAATTCATCTTTAATTTGTCCTTGTGACGGACGCAGAAAGTACCATACAGGTTTTGAAACACTTGAAAGGTGTTCTCCGACGTCACCTGCATAGGCGTCCTTTTTATACTTTTGTGATAGCTGTGGTTATAGCTTTTCACCATGTCCTGTGAGATGTCGAGGTATCGTCGGGTGTTTTTAGCCGTAAAATATCTCCACATTCTAGTTTTTAGCGTGCAATTAAATCTTTCAATCACAGAAGCGTTTAGATCGCTGGCTGTGGCAAAATGTACGATACAGTGTTTCTTCATCAGACGCCTGAAAAGCTGCAAACGGACGCCGGTAAAGAGTTTTTTAACAAGTTTTGAGGCTTTGTCTGTCTTTTAAGATGGACTCAAAGGCCCTAACCACCTCGGCGGCGTTTTTTTTCTTCAAGACACGTACATATGCCTTTTTTGAAAGTACGTCTATGACCGTCAATAAATAATTAAACCCGTCGTTATGTTCTGCCAAGGCTTGCATGTCACAAAGGTCGGCTTGAAATTGGTTCAAAGGCCTAGGGACAAACACTCTGCATAAACCTGCCAGAGCACATTTTACCAGAAACAGAGTATAGGCGTCCTGTTCCGATTAAAAATCTTTGACGTTTTCAAGTTTGACTTTCTTACCCATTTCATCTCGCACAGCCACGCGGAGACGTTCTACGCCTCCGAAGCTGCCTGGATGAGCGGGATTGTAATACATTTTTTCATGAAACGCCATCCTGTTTGTCATCTTGCCTTGAGCAGTATCTGAGGTTTTACTGAAAAACACAGGCGCGAGGGTGCTTCTTTATTCTATTCTTTATTAATCCATCGTTTACAAATGAAAAAGAAAACGATGCACTGTAAAGGGTATTCATTTGTATTTTTTTATTATTACCAACCACAAGCGCAACACAAGATAGCATATGTTTTGGGTAATATAGTAGACTAACGTTTTAACATCTTTAAGGTTATAGCATAGTGTAATTTTTTCAATTGAATCGCAATATTCACAGACACATTGCTTTGCAGGTAAAAACACACCACGTCAACAAACAAGGCATACAGGGTGAACAAATGGGAAACTTTTATATCGACCGTATCTTTACTCCATTCTGTCACAATTTTTCCAAAAGTGTCTGACAAACAAGATTCACTTATACAGAGGGTAACACAAATGTTTTCCAGTCGTTCGATTTCTGTATCTCTGATAAAACCGTCCGTCTTGTTGTGTTTAAAAACTCTGTTTTTAATGGTCTGTTCCAAAAGATCTATTAACTGACAAACAACATCACAATCCTCCACACAGCTAACAAGTTTTATCCAGTAATTACCCATTTTATTGATCTTTGTCCCAACAGTCCTTCATCTCGAAGCTGGCCTATTTTCACCACATCCTCCCCGATCAGGTTTTCATACATGGATAGCGTTGTAGATCTTCCTCGTTGATTTCAGTTCATGTAAAAGCGTCTCTGCGACTGTTTTGACTTGGATGTTGCGCAGTCTGGCATCAGCCAGTAAAAGTTGGTCGAGTAGAAATCATCCTCGAGTACTCCCAAACATTCATGTTGTTTCTGGCTGGGGTGGTTGGTCAGACAGCCGTGGCAGGCGTCTTTCCAGTAGTTACCCAGAGTAATGTTGAGCAGATGGAGCACGGCAGTTTTTACAGCGTTGATGAACATGGAGGACACCCATCCGTCGACTTCATCTTTGTCGGGGCTCGCTGCTCTCGGAGGAGATGAGGGAGAGTCAGGCGCCTGGGACTCCTCGAATCCGGCGTCCGTATCGTCTGAGTCGGAGGAACCGCCGGGGGAACTGTTGGGTGAGTCACGCTCATCCAGAGAGGGTGGGTTCGGTGAAGGCTCTGTCGGAGGCTTCTTCACCATCCTCAGACGAACGGGGTTGGGACAATCATCATCGTGGGTCCGGCGAAGGTTCTCGCTCCCAAAAGGTTGTTAGACTGGTCTGGCGCTGGTTCCATCCGGTGCTGTCCATGTTCTGTTTTCTCCTGTTGCTCGTTGTCTGACTGCGTCAGGTTGTTTGTGTTGGTCGAGGTTTGACTGTGTCCCCAACGGGTACTCCTTATATTGCGTGGTTAGGGTTGTGGAGGTGTGGTCTAAAAGATCATAGCTCTCTTTGTGACTAGAGCGTGCCTCCAGTTGCGACAGCTGCGAAAGAGAGAGGTGAATCGCTCAGCTTCTTCTTCCATCTTTTCAGACCAAGCAGTGACCGGCAGGTCTAACAATGTCCGAAATACCCCACAATCAGAATTAAAACACTCCAAGACGAAATGCTCTACAGCTTCTTTTTTCCCGGACCTGCGGAGGCTGACGCGGAAGAACCATCGACCAGAGGGTGAAGTTTTGGTCTGCCACGCAGCGCAGATAACAATTTTTCTCTGAGCTTCTTCATCCTCCACGTCAAAACATTCCAATCTTGCTCGTTTAGTGGGTGTAGCGACGGTTTGCTCTTCATCTGTCGTCTCCTTACTCACAGTAGGGCGCGGGCTGACACTTGGCACACATTTGAATCGGTTTCCCAAACAGCAAATCCCTTCCACCGCCCCCCCTGTCAGAAAGTTGCCCCTCTGTCATCCCCCCTGTCAGAAAGCAGCCCCTTTGTCAATTTGACAATTGTGAAACAAATACGTCCCCGTTTGTCAGCACGCCAAACATCAAGCGATTTCCCGAACGTCAAAATCGCGAGGGGCCAGCGTTCATGGCTCACCCTGGAGCTGGCTGTGGATGTGATTCACCACCTCCAGAGATTTCAGGGGCGCATCAGCTTAGCCTTCCCGGCAGAGAGTGTGCGTTCCTCTGCGTAAAACTCGCCGAGCAACGGCCTATGGAGGACCGTGATTTTTATTTTATTTTAAATTTAATTCAGCAGGGGGGGGAGAGCTTCAGTGTTATGCGCAAAGGATAGAGCCAACGTTCATGGCTCACTCTGGAGCTGGCTGTGGACGTGATTCACCACCTCCAAAGATTTCAGGGGCGCATCAGCTTAGCCTTCCCGGCAGAGAGTGTGCGGTCCTCTGCGTAAAACTCGTCGAGCAACGGCCTATGGAGGACCGTGATATTTGATTTAATACGGTGCCCTGGAACTGGCTGACGGGCAGAGGGGCCCGTGCGTCACGGGCTCACCCCGGTGCCCTGGAACTGGCTGACGGGCAGAGGGGCCCGTGCGTCACGGGCTCACCCCGGTCTCATGGAACTGGCTGACGGGCAGAGGGGCCCGTGCGTCACGGGCTCACCCCGGTCTCATGGAACTGGCTGACGGGCAGAGGGGCCCGTGCGTCACTAGCTATGAACGCGCTTCACAGCCTCCAGAGATGTCAGCTGCGCTTTAGCAGAGACAGCCCGGCAGGCAGTGCGTCTCCCGTGCGGAGGGCGGGTGAAGTGAGTAAGCAGGACACCGACCAAACGGTTTATAAGATTTACTACGACAACAGCGGCAAAAGCAAACGAACTTTATTCATTTTAATTCCTTTATTTGTGTATCAGTCTGTCGCCCAAGGGGCTGATGAGTACCACCGCCTTCTTGCACCGCTCCGTGGCTCTCCTTGTCGGCGTCTGGTGAGGAAACAAATGCCGTGATTTGATTGGACGGGGCGGGACTTCCAGGGCGGGACGTGGCAAATTCTGATTGGGACCTGTCAACAGTTTGATGGAAAGTGGTACCTATTTCTCTCTGATGGAGGGCTGGTGGACCAGGCTCTGAGCTGCAGGTGATTCTGTTCTCCACCTGCTGAATGTTGACTTTATGGACCGGAGCTGAAAAGAAAAAACATTTGCTTTGTGTGAAATTG
>SEMN01002089.1:0-15574 GCA_005408345.1 Macquaria australasica | reverse complement strand
TGTGGGAGATGATCCTGCTGGCCTGCTCCTCATCTCTGAATCTCTTCCTGAAGTACTCCTCCTTCTGTGGGTCAGTGAACCCTCTGACCTCTGTCACCATGTCAACGCACCCGGGAGGGATCTGATTGGCTGCTGCAGGTCGTGTGGTTATCCAGAGGCGAGCAGAGGGCAGCAGGTTCCCCCTGATGAGGTTTGTCAGCAGCACATCCACTGAGGTGGACTCTTTAGCATCAGTCAGGATTTTAGTGTTGTGGAAGTCCAGAGGAAGTCGACACTCATCCAGACCGTCAAAGATGAACACAACCTGGAACTCTTCAAACCTGCAGATTCCTGCTTCTTTGGTTTCAGTAAAGAAGTGGTGAACAAGTTCCACCAAGCTGTACTTTTTCTCTTTCAGCACATTCAGCTCTCTGAAAGTGAATGGAAATGTGAACTGTATGTCCTGGTTGTCTTTGTCTTCAGCCCAGTCCAGAGTGAACTTCTGTGTTAAGACTGTTTTCCCAATGCCAGCCACTCCCTTTGTCATCACTGTTCTGATTGGTTCATCTCTTCCAGGTGGGGGTTTAAAGATGTCTTCTTGTCTGATGATTGTTTCTGGTCTGTCTGGTTTCCTGGATGCTGCTTCAATCTGTCTGACCTCATGTTCATCATTGACCCCTCCAGCCCCCCCCTCTGTGATGTAGAGCTCTGTGTAGATCTGATTCAGAAGGGTTGGGTTTCCTGCTTTAGCAATCCCCTCAAACACACACTGGAACTTCTTCTTCAGGTTAGATTTGAGTTTACGCTGACAAACTCCAGAATGACTTCCTGAATGAACACACAACAAAGAAGATCAATAACTGATTTATAAAGAAAATATGACAATTTAATTCCTGTAAAGAATGCATATCAACATATTTTGGTCTCTTGAGACATTTATCCAGCATGTTAACTTATTCATTCAGTTTATTCACAAAACAAATAAAATACAAATGCAATCATACAAGACTTAATAAGGATATGTGAAATGGGACACCCTGATGAGCTATCTGCAGCTTGAGAATATGATGAAATATGTTTTCTAACACATTTTCTAAAATTTCACCCTAGCCTAATCCTAACCTAAGAAACTACTAGACATTTATTACATCAGTCTAAACATTGGTTAGATAGGTAAGATGTAATAAATAAAAGACATATGGCAAATCAAAAATAATAATACAATTTAGATGGATTTCAGAAGAGAATAATTAGCTCAGAAGTCCCCAGCCGTTTAGGATATTAGCTTTAACATATTTTAGTAGTAACTGCTGCCTTAAGCGCTTTTTGAAAACAGATACAGATAGTGACATTTTTAAGGTGTTATCAATCTCATTCCACACCTGTGGACTTCTGCAAACAACACTAAGACTCGTACATTTAAGTTTACGTTTATTACCCTTTATGAGATGTTTTTTCCTAGTCTTATATGTATGCGAGGCAGAGTGAATTGGAATAAGGTCACAAAGTCTGTCCTGGAGCTTATATACAGCATTGTACATTATACAAGCATTGTGAAAGATGTTACATTCAGTTAGCTTCAGAAGACTGTAGCTGTAGAAAAGAGGGTCAGTGGGAGCATTTACCTTTCTTCTGAAGAATGTGTAGTTTTTTAATATAACTAGGAAAGGTATTGCACCATATAACATTACAATAATTTATATGAGGCTCAAATAAAGACTGATATAAGGTTAAAAGTGCTTTAAGTGGAAGAAAGTGCCTCAACTTGAAAAATAAGCCAACATATTCGGACAGTTTTTTCTAAGTTCATTAATGTGGCCCTTACAGCTTAAGAATTCATCAATATGTCCCCCCAGGAATTTGGTGGACTTCACCCTAAAATGGATCCCTGGGGAACCCCATATCTGATAGTTTTAATTAAAGACTTGTGACCATTAAATAGTACATATTTCTCCCTCCCATACATATAGCTTCTGAACCAACTGAGCGCTGTGCCTCTGACACCATAATGTTGTAGTTTGCTTAGAAGAATGTCAAAGTCAATAGTGTCAAACGCTTTTGACAAATCAAGGAAAATTCCAATGCTGCAGTTGCCTTTATCAATAACGTCATTGATTTTTTCGATGAGATCAAGAATCACCATAGAGGTGGTGCTCTTTTCTCTAAAGTCATACTGTGATGGGACAAGGATATTTGATTTATCTAAGCAATCACTAAGTCTACTATACACAATATTCTCTAATACTTTGGAGAGAGTAGGCAGAATAGATATAGGTCAGTAGTTGTGCTTATCATTTTTGTCACCAGATTTAAAGATTCTAGCAATCTTTGTTGTTTTAGGCACAACTCCATAAAGTAGAGAGAGATTAACAGAGGAAACAAGAGGCTCCACAATTTCATAACAGATATTGTCTAAAAGTAGCAGCCTCTGGTTGACTAATTTTGCTACAGAGATTTTCTGCTACGGAGATAAAATGATTGTTGAAATTATTAGCAAGATCAGACTTGTCGAAATCTTCGCTGGCGTTTCTGGCATTCAGTTTGATGCTGGTGTCAGGAAGCACAGTGGTTTTGTGACCCCGGCTGAGGACTTCATTGAGCACCTTCCAGGATTGCTTTTGATCACTCTGAGAAGCTTTAATAAGCTCGGTGTAGTGTCTCTGCTTACTCATTCGTATTACATGTGTGAGCTTATTTCTGTAATTTATATATGATTCTTTATTCGCACTACTTGGATTTTTGATATAGCGCTCATAAAGTTTGTTCTTTCTATTGATGGATTTTAAAATACCCCTAGTAAGCCATAATTTTTGCCCTGCAGCAGCCCGTTTGATGATCTTTTCAGGTATGGTGCGATCAATGGAGTCAGGTATTTCATCAGTTAGAACATTATATGCTGTGTCTGGATCTTTGCAGTTATAGACTCTTTAGAGAAATCCTCTTACTGCTCTGCAGACGGTCAGCCAGCTCCTCCTGCTTCATTCTCCTCAGGAAGTGCAGTGTGATCTTCAGAAACGCCTCTCTGCTGCTCCTCCTCTGCTCTTCATCCTCACCGTCCAACACCTCCTCGTCCTCCCTCTGACTCTCTGAGCATTCTGGGTAACCTGGACTCAGATCCTTCTGGATCTTCTTCAGCTCCTTCTTCACAAAAGTGACAATGTTCTCCTCCAGCAGCTGGAACAGAATATTACATGAAGGACACAAACTAAAATCATGGAACCAAACATCAGATCCATGTTGGACAGACGGACAATCCGCTGGTCTGAAAAGTGCAGCGTGGAGATTATTGTGAACACAATAGATGTCAAAGTAGTTGTTGTACAGGTACAGACCATAAATATGGAGTCCAGGTGTGTCTGATGCTGCTGGGCAGACTGACCAATGGAAACCTCTGAGCTCTCCTGGTCCACTCTGTGGAGGAATCATGAAGAATCAGCTCACATTATGTCCGTCCACACAGAGACAAACACAAGCTAAAGGTCCTTTGAGTCAAAGTGTTGATTACAACATTGAATCAGATGGTTTCCCCTGACATTAAAGTGTTGGTTGTACTGCTGATCCCACTGTGAATCAACAGTCCAGTCTGCATTACTGTGCAGCTTTAGTTCACTGTGTTGGTTCACCAGCTGGTCTGGTTTAGTCCCTCCAGCTCTTATTGACCCCTATAATACTGCGGACAGCAACGCACAGCTCACAAGCGATTTCACACCGAACTGTGTGTCGAATGAAAGCTGGAACGAACTTCTCTGGGCTACATGTTAGCAAACGGGCAGGTGTGGTTCACAGAAGGTGGTGTGGCTGTTTCTTTTATACTTGTTCAACAGGTTTTGAGCGTCGGTAGAGGTGAACACTGTCTCCTCTCTGAGCTTCTGCAGCCTGTAGTTAGCCTTCGTTAGCAGCTAGCATCTGTTAGCCTCAATAAAATCACCGTTTTCAGATGGGAGAATATAAATGTATGTGAAGAAGAACGATGGTGAAAATAAACACAGGTTTAATAAAACTTCTCTGGATAAATAACAGTTAAAACATGAATCAGTCAGATTTTAATGTTATTAACAGCTGACCTCTTTGTAGCAGAGAGTTGTTGTCCTTTAAAATTAACGGGGCGATGCTTTGACCGGTCACTCTTGAAGGACACACAGCTGGGTGCAGATCCAAATCCAGATCCAGGTTCAGGAGAGTCTGGTCTCTGATGGATCCTGATGGCAAAACAAATTAAGTGAAGGTCACATTTTCAGTAAGACTCTTATTATTATTAACAATGCTAACAACAACTTACTTTTTGTCAGGTGAATGTCTTTGTTTAAAATTAATGGGGCGACCCATTGACCAGTCACTCTTGAAGGACACACAGCTGGGTCCAGATCCAGATCCAGATTCAGGAGAGTCTGGTCTCTGGTGGGTCCTGATGGAAAAACTGATCAAATGAACTTATTGTGAACACAACACACACAGAGCTTTGAGTGCGAATAATGATGGTGGAGTGATTTGAGTCCTGGACAGTCACAGATCCTGGTCTCACCTCTGAGCTCTGGTCTGGCTCTCAGGTTCCCCACACAGAGTGGTTTTAGAGGGAGGGACTCCCTCCTCTCTGTCCTCACACTGATTCATGCTGCTGAACTCACACACACTTTGATCTGGAGAGGAAACACAAATCATTGATCTGCACATCAACTGGAATCCTCCTTTCCATCATTTCTCCTGTAGAAAGATCAGCTGCTCCTCCACTGATTGGCTGCTCCGTCCTGCTTCATCATATCACTGTCAGCTGAATGCAGTCAGACAGCAGTGTGAGGCAGCTGCTCTACTTCTACTATCAGGCCACTAGATGGCGTCAAAGAAGGTTTAATGGTTCCTTCATAACATAATCCCACCACTGTCACCTCCTGACTTTGTCTTCAGCTGCTCTGTACTTTCTAGTTTTACTTCTACTCTGATTTTAGTTTGTACCTCTAATTATTTCTCTTTTGTTCTGTCGGATCAAATTTAAAGAAGAAAAACAAACGACTCGTAAAATTTGACTAAAACTAATTTATATTTGTGTCAAAAGACTAAACACTGCATAAAAGTAATAACTAATTATAAAACACGATCAAGGAGAAATCAAAGCAACACAGAAGTTAATAACTCGGCTAAAACCTTCATTATATTTTGAAAGGTTGAGGGTATGATCTCCTTAATCTTGTCTTTCAAATGTTGAAAGTCTGAAAACTGGTTCAAAACTCCTGAAAACAACAATCTGGACCAAATATTACAGCTGGTTCCCACTGTGACCCTGAATGCAGCACGAGGGACTTTTAACTCTGCAGGTTCCCATGCGTCCTGAATGCAGCACGATGACGTACTTTACTGTAAACACCTGAACAGTGACGTGCAGCAGGCCTGTATACAGTATACAACAAGTACTCACTACTATTAATACTACACTGTGGAAATACTCGACTTTAGTACAAGTACAAAAAGTATTCTAAACTAAATGTACTTGTATGTGAAAGTTAAAGTTTCTTCAAGGTGGAGCTAATTTTAATGACTTTATACACTTCTGGATACTTTAATCTATAACATTACTTCAGATTTTACTCAAATATTTTGTGTAAAATCTGAACCTGCAAAGTTACTAAAGCTGTCAGATAAATGTAGCGCAGTACAAGTAGAAAGTAGCAGAGGACAGAAATACTCAAAGTACTTCAAGACTGTACTTCAGTACAGTAAATATACTAAATGTTACTTTTCACAATAAAAGACTGACAGTCTCAATAAAGCCCTTCCAGAAAACATTAAAACATTCATTTAAAGGAAATCTCTTTGATTCTGATTATTGATCCCGTTTAAGTTCAAACTGACATAAAGACACACCTGTTCCAGGTGTTCCTGTTCCAGGAGCTCATTTAGTGACGCACTTACAGATTACAGCCTGTTTATTTCATTAAAAACTAAAGCTTGTGCTCCTCTTCCTCCTTCACTCTCACCAACATCCACACAACATGGAGGATGTCTTTAATGGCGGCTGCTTCGTCCCGAGTTTCCAGTTAAACTCGGAGTTTTTGGAGAAATGAAGCATCGAGCGGCAGATTTCTGCTGTTTCTAGTGTAACTGAGCTACCGACAGAAAACATTTAAACCTTGTTACATTACCTTCAGCTGGAGCTTCACACGACAAAACTATCTGCGACACAAAGTTCAGAAGTGAAACTAAACTTTAAACACCTGGCTGTTGAACGTGAGGCGTGTCAGGTAACTCCCAGTTATAAAACAGAGACACCTGAACCAAGACGCATTAACCACGCCCCCCACCCCCATCACAAGTAACTATTTACCTGTCCATCAGCCACGCTTCATTTACATACAATAATCATACATCAACAATCATTCGTGACCGCTTTTTTATTTGATCATATAATCATTTTAAGCCCAAACACATAAATGATACAGACAGTGTGCGAAATACAACCAGGGGTTCTGGTGGCCGGTAAATATATATATGTGTGTATATATGTATATGTATATACACACACACACATCAGCCATGCACTATGTTTCATTCTCAGCGGGAGAAATAAGAAAAACGTTGTCACGAGGTGACCTGCTCCGATTACAGACAGAAACTGTCAGAGCGCACGAGGAGCTAAATAAATGTTAACTAATAAATAGATCAATAATCAAAACCAGGCAGAAGCTCCACGTTTTCAGTGAATCAATTTCACTTGTGTTTCCTGCTCAGACAAACTCAACAGACACTCACACCTCTCCAAAACTGCGCGTAATATTACGCACAGCTGGCACAGCGTGGAGGCCTTCGTGGACTCACCGGGATTTAACTGTTAACTGACTCTGTGAGCTTTTCTGACAGATTCACAGTTTATACAGCGACATCATGAACAGCAGCGGAACCGCGGAGTCACAACGTTTTACTGCGCCGCAGGATCACAACCGGCACCGGTAACCACGTCATCAGCTGCCTGTTCACCGTCATCAGTCGCATGTTGCTCACCTTTCAATATTTACACATGAAAACACATTTTACAGTAAATAGTAAATAATTAGCTTCATTTTGAGACCCCCTCAAAATTTGATTTTGCAGTCTTCGGGGGTCCTAGTTGTTAATTAGGGGGTCTGAGACCCCCGTATTTCAGGGAGACCCACTCGGCTCTCAGATTTAATGGAGACACCTGAACTGCTCACGAGAAAGGTGCTGATCGATCAAGAGGTATTGACAAGAGAAATAACTCTCAGTGCTCTTTATTAACAGTGGCTCTGCTGGCTCACTGCACACTGCACACACGACTGGACACGCTGCTCATGAAGAGCTGTGGCGCCCTCTGGTGGCACAAACTGTCAACTGCACGATGGTAGTTTGTATTGACTCGGATTAGATGCAGTTTGAAATCAGAGGTTTTCAACAGATAACTCGGTCACATCTGAACTCACAGACATGAAACACATGTTGAATCATTCAGTGTGACTTCCACTTCCCGAGGAGATCGTTATCTCTGATGTCCATCCAGAACAAACGTCCAGAAATCCACTTAGAAACCAGAGAACAAAGAGGCTGCAGAACCTGCCTGAGAATCCTGCTGTTTTTAACTTTTCTTCAGTATCACAGTGATCCAGTGACAGCTGTCTGAACATCCATGGGTCCACTGCAGACAGGAAGTGCTGACAGCTCATTCGGCATACTGTTAATGGTAAAAGTACACAAGTACTATCAGCTTCATGTAGTTAAAGTAGTAGTACAGAAGTACCTCTGGTGGTGAACAGATGAACTGCATGTTGTCAGTTTGATGAACACAGACGACATGAAGTGTTTTTAAAAGATAAAAAGACTTAAATCTTATTATTAGAATTGTATTGATGACTGCTGTTAACCACACTGATACCAACAGTGATGTGTTCAATACAAACATTCATGCTTCATGTTAATCTGGATGGAGGTGGACTGTTAAGGTGACTCACAGAGAAACTACCATGATCACTGCCCTCCAGTGGTCACTGTCAGTAACTGCAACACTGACAATACTGCTGATATTGATAGAAATAATCAGTGTTTACTGCCCTCCAGTGGTCACAATGAGTCACTACAACACCACGTTACACTGACACACAGGAGTCACACTTATCAGGATCAATACACTATATTATAATCATGGTTTTGCAGTAAATTGTCCTGAAGCAGAAGATAAATCCTCAGATGAACCTAAATGCTTCTCTTCACATCAGTTTCATGATGACAGGTGTTTTTCTGCTGCAACACTTTTAGCTGCCACCATCACTTTTTATCAGCTTTTCACGTTATAACTAAATATTTTCCTGTTATTATTGTTAGATCCCAAATTATTCAGTTTTTTACGAGAATCTTTTCTTGTTATAACAACATATGGCTTTATCATTATATCACGTTATTTCACAAAGTAACGTTTGGTATTTTGGCCGCGTGTCCTCACAAGCGTCTATAAAACTAAATCATTGTGTCAGATGGTCCTCCGTTACTCCCGCAATGGAGCTTCAAAATAAAAGATTTAGTGACGAGCACTTTTCCTCAAACTTTGTTGAAAAGTCTTATTTCTGTCTGAACTCTGAAATGAAACACAAACACACATCGTGACCACCTTTCAAAATAAAACAACCTAACTTGATTTTCCAAACTGAGTCCATTTATTTAAAAAAACTAAAAAGTTTACAGAAGCTGCGTCTTCAAAGCGTTGTGTTGCAGCACACGAGGAGAAAATATATGTATTTGTAGTTTGATGGTCAGGGTGGATGTCTGGAGCTGGTGGAGGAGGGATTACTGCGCTTCGCCCTCCACCTCGCACACGTCACACAGGGTTTCCTCGATGGTAAAATGTCCTCGGCAACCGTTGCTGCCGCAGAGACAGGGCACTTCCTGTTTCCCACCTGTGTCGGCAGAGTAATTCCAGGTGAGCTCAGTGCCGGCCTTCACCGCCCTGACGGAGGAAAACACGTCAGCTGGCAACAAACATCATCAGCATCACCATCATCAGCACCTGACTTCCTCACCTGCTGGTGAAGAAGGCGATGACGGGGTATCCGGGGTCGTGGGAGTCGGTGAAGACGTTCTGGATGAACAGGTTCGGCTGGCAGCTGTGCTGCAGGGAGCAGAGACGGGGTCAAAGGTCAAACCTCTCAGTAAGTTTCCTGCTCAAACAAACTGAAGTCAAAATCCTTCAATGTTTCTCCGACTGGAGTTCTTGTGGAAAAGGGAAGTCGCGTGAAATAACAGTTCAGAAGGTTCATCGTAAGAATTCATAAGCAGCAGCTGATATTTAGACAGAAATACTCTTTTATTTAACACAACAGTATTCGGGAAATCGGACATTTGGAGAATAAAGTCCAGCAGCTGAAAAACATCGTGGTTCTCTGAGATCAGAGTTGTGATTTTGTCTTTTTAATGACCGACTTTGTTCCTGATCGACAGTCTGAGCTTTCAGTTTGTTATTAAAGACTTTCTCTCACGTTCATGAAGCGGCTCACGTTTCCCTCCCTGCTGCCGTCCACGAACTTAACGTCCTCCACCTTCATCGCTCTCTTTAAACTCTTCTGGCTGTTCGTCTCCGTCCCGGTGCCGTTCACGCTTTGGGCCGCCGCTGTTGTCACGGCAGCCTTCTTCTGGTCACCTGACCCACCTGCTGAAGGAGACGGGGGCTCTGGACCTCCCGCCTGAACCTGACGTGGTTAGTTTAGAGGTTAAAACAATGATGTAATGAAAGCTCAGGTTTTAGCAGATCACCAGAACCAGACTCGGACCTCGTCTCTGTCCTGTGTTGTGGTGTCGGCGGGTCTCTGGATCACCGGGACGTGAGAGGTGGGCGTGGGGGGTTCCAGCAGGTTGCTCCGCTCCTCCAGCACCGGCGGGGCCAGCCACTCGGTGACGACCTCCACCTCGTCGTCGGAGTGGAGGTCGGCCCTCGTCAGCTTCGGGGGCGGAGGCTCGGCGGGACTCTGGACCCTCCGCAGGATCACACCTGAACACATTCACTGTTACTTCACGTGTTTACCTGCGGATCCTGAGACTCGTTCTACGTCGACGTCGCCTCACCTGCGTAGATGCACACGAACGTGCCGCGGTCCAGGTCGTCACGGCAACGGACACCCCAGCCGCGGCCGTCAGTCTGGAAGACCTGGAGGCGGACTCTGATGCCTCTCTGGACCAGCCGGTTCTGACAGCGAGCCCGATCGCAACCGCACCACGGACCACACTCGAACACACTGAAACACATTGATTCTACAGATAACGGCAGGAAGAGGTTTTATCTGGTTTTAAAGGGGTTCTCTTTGGGTTCTGGACTCGAACGAGATCTGAAGACGTCACGTGGACTCTGAACAGCCAAATCAGGACTTTTATGTCTTTAAAAAGCATCTCGTTTCCGTCGGCTTTTCTCTTTGATCGTCTCTTCTGTCTCTTTCTCTCCTCTCCTTCTTCCTTTAAAGCCCCCTGTAACTTTACTTTGAAAAGTCGTGTAAAGACAAAGTTTGCGTGGTCACTTCCTGGCTGATAATAAACGTACTCACGAGCTGCAGCTTCTAGTTTACGTTTCCTCAGCTGAGTAACCTTTACCGACTCACCCTGACGGTACGGGCTCGTTCAGCCTGCGGTGGCTGTAATGGCGCCCCCCGCTGGTCAGAGCGACGCAGGCGCAGCGTCGAGCGTCGGTGCAGCCGTCGGTGCAGTCGCAGCAGGCGTCGAACAGCGTCGGGCCGCGGCTCAGGAAGCAGCCGTGCGGCCAGCGCTCCTTCCTGTAGCGGAAGTCGGCTGGCCGGGCGCCGCTGTCCCCGGCACACAGCTCCACCGGCGTGGGCTCCACCCCCCGGCTCAGGTCCAGCTCCGGCCGCCGGGGGCCCGCCAACGGGGGAGGGTCCAACCGGACAGAGGGGTTAAAGGTGAAGAAGTCCACCTGCAGGAGACAAGACGACAAGAAGCTGGTGTTCTTCTTCTTCCTTCACTGTGATGTTCTGCGGGGTTGGAGCCAATCACGGTCCAGGATCAAACTGACACAGGTGTACTTTTACTCATTTAGCTGATGATACTTCTGCACTCTGTGTACTTGTGTGTAGTGTTTTAAAAGCAGGACGGACGTTTAGATCGTTGTCCTGGTACTTTTACTTATCCGAGTACTTCTCCTGCCCCTGAACGCATCATAATAAACCAGCTGACCTGCAGGACGTCGTAGCTCTCTGTGGCCAACAGGAAACGCATCACGTCGTCGTGGTTACGGAGGCTCTGTCCACACGGCGCTTTGTAAACGACGTCCCAGTCCTCCGCGCCTTCCTCCTCGTCCTCAGGCCCCGCCCCATCAGCGTCACAGGCCCCGCCCCCTCCCGACGACGTCAGCGGCACGGCGGTCAGCCTCTTGAAGCCGCAGAGCAGCGGGACCTTCAGAGGGTTCTGACCCCAGAACGGGGGCGTGGACTGAGGCATGCTGGGTAAACTGGACAGGCAGGCCTGGAAGGAAACAACAGAATATTTAAAAACATTTAAAGTGACAGAATCTTTACAACATAAATGATCAAATGTCACCTTCTGCGTTTCTGTCACAAAACCCCCAAATCACTGTGTGTGTGTGTGTGTGTGTGTGTTGCCTGGCAGCAGGGGTGGAGCTGGTGCTGCAGCTGGACGGGGGTCAGAGGAGGCAGCAGCTCCTCTCGGCCGGCAGGGGGCGCTGCAGAGCTGGACGGGGGGGGGCTGCGGTGGGACTCATGAAACACTGTAAAAATTCAACAATTGAGAAGAAAACGCAAATGTTCATTTCAAAGCACAGCGCTGGTTTTACAGGTGCAACTGCTTCGGTGTGAAAGTCTGTGCTCACCTGAGCCGATGACCACCTGGACCACAGAGGAGTCCGGAGCGGGGGCCGGAGGACAGCGGTCCAGGGACTCCAGCAGCTTCAGACCCTGAACATATTCTGACCAGCACACGAACAGGAAGTCACACCTCCTGTTCATCACCATCAAACGAGAGATCAATTAACACCCAACCTTTATCTGTGGCTGTGTTCTTCTTCAGGACTCTCTTCAGGTGGTCCAGGTGCTCAAATACTCCATTAAAGACCTGATCCACGTCCTCCTCGGCCCAGAAGGTTTTGGCCCGTTCTGAAAAACAGAATAAAATGTTAAAAACACAGAATAAACCGATTCTTTCTTCACCTGGACCACATCAGACCTGGTCGATATTTAAAACCACTGAACCTGGACTAGATTAACACATAGAGTCCAAAAACCGTTTAAAACCCGGTTTCAGGTTCAGAAAAGCTTCATTCAAGATGTGAAAAGAGAAAGAAAAGGGCTGTTTCAGAGACCGTCCTTCATCCAGACCACATCAGACCAGGTCCGGCTCAAACACCACTGTGCTCGGGTTTGTCAGATCCAGACTAGATGAACGCGGATCCTTTACAGACGGTTTAAACCCAGTTTCAGGTTCGTGAAACCCTTAATTTCATCAGAAACTAGGAGCCTCTCCAGTGAAGTCGCTTAGTGAGCAACAGACTGTTAGAAGTTCACAACAAGAAGAACCGGACTTCTTACCGACGTCTTGTGGATCTGATGGATCCATGTCCAGCTGCTGGCACTCGGCTAGGTAGCTTAGCCGGCTCGCTAAAACCACCAGAGAAGAACTACAAACGTGAAGACGCAGTGACGTATCTGACGGCGGGAGAAACACGTCAGAGCTCCTCGCGTCAGCAGAGAAACGACATATTTAACGTTAGTTTCCTCTGAAGCGGATTAACCTCGTTGTTGCTCTTCACGTCGCATTTCTACTGATTTACATCGGCGATTAATGTTGGTCCACAACGGCCGCCGTAAGAGCGAGTGCGAACGACTGCCCTGAGTTTGGTTTTCCAGGCAGTTTTTAGGTTCTTCAACTCGATGTACTCGTATATACCTCATCTGTATTACAAGAAACGCTGCTGTGCCTCATTGTTTAGAGTTAACCGAGTCGTTAACAAAGCTTCAACTAAAAACCGGTTTGCTGACCGCAGTCTTTCTGCCTGAGAGCCTCAGCGCAGGGAAAACAAAACACAGGATCCTCTTCTTCTTCTGTGGAGTTTATTGGCGGTTGGCAAACCAGCTTAGAGGAGCTTTACCGCCTCCAGCTGGACTGGAGTGAGGAGCAGGAGATTATGCAGGAAAAACTAAACTAAACAAAAAACCTGGATTCTTTTAGCTGAATCTGTGTCTTTTATAAACCTAATAACGTTGTCGTGTATCTTGCCTGCTGTTTTCCCCAAGAGACCCGACAGTGAAGAGTCACGGTGGTTTGTCTTCGGTCCTCAGGGACTGAAACAGGCGACTCCTCTCCATATTGTGTTTCCTACAGTGAAGCATTACATGTTCGACTGTTTCTGGTCGGCTGCAGTTTGTGCCTGTGTTATATAAAGTGTGACTGAGACCTGTAAGACCTTGAAAACGGTCCCGGGATGGTTGAGGGAAAAGCTGGTCTTTACCGCCAAAATATGCCTGAACGAGTTCTGCCAGGAGGATATTGTGAATCGCCTGTTTGGCCCGTTTGCTGAGTCAGCCAACGTTGGAAACATTGGCAGCAGTCAGAAACACAAGTTCACACAATTATTACTTGATTGATAACTTGCTTTATTTTTCTTCAGAAGTCAAAATGAGACTTTACAGTGGTTCAACATCCAAGCGGTCTCTTTCTTTCCTCGGCTTCACAAGTCAGTGCAGCGAGTCAACAAGTCTGAACGAACTCTTGCTGTTCATCTCCACCATTTAATGATCAGAGCCTCCATCTCGAAAGGACTGGAAGTGGAACAAGTTTACATCTTTTCAATCACTTTGAATGATTTCGTACAAAGTTCATTGATTCATTTATTACAATAACCGGAAAGATTGATGTAACTGTGGTCCTGTACAGACTCAGCTGATGTGTTTCTCTAACAGGAGGAGACTCTCCCTCCTACACACAACACAGAGACACCGAGGAACCAGGACTGGACCAGAACCAGAACCCAAACCCAGGATAAAGAGGTTCAGTGAATGTGGTGTTGAAGGTGTGGAGGTGGATCAGAGAGTCAGAGGAGACTCTGTAGAAGGACAGAGAGCCAGCAGGACAGTCCACATACACTGCTACTCTGTTGGAGGAGGAGGAGGAGGAGGAGGAGGAGGAGGAGGAGGAGATGTGCGTTTCTCTCTTATTGTGATAGACAGAGTAACGACCATCATCAAAGCACCACAGACTCCAGGACTGATCATTCCCTCCAAACTCACAGTCTCCACTGTCTCCTCTCCTGTTGATTCCTCTGTAACTCACTGATATATTAACTCTTCGTCTCCACTCGACCTCCCAGTAACAGCGACCAGTCAGACCATTTCTACACAGCAGCTGTTTCCTGAAGTCAAACCTGTCTGGATGATCTGGATATGACTGATCCTCCTCCACACGTGTCGCCTTCCTGTTGTTGTCAGACAGTTTGATCCTCCTGTTTACTGTGTTTGTGTCGAGTGTGAGTTCACAGGAATCTGATGGAGAGAACAAGACACAATACAGCTGCAGGTATTGATCATTGATTGACGGTTTGATGATGACATCAGAGGTTTGAATGAGTGATGTCACAGTGTGTGCCGCTTTGTTTTACTTACACTTCCTCAGACCTGGTCTCAACCAGCGGACTCCAGCAGGCTCCACCCTGAAAGGAGGAGGGGGGTCAGACCAGCACATCCTCTTTAGCATCAAACTGTGGAATATTATATCTTTCTAAAAGGCGAACTTGAAAACAGGGGTTTGTATCTGTAACCGTAGTTTTGCAGACTTGTACATTTAGTTTTCTGTCTGCAGACTGTTTTTCCAGTCTGTTCATTCAGACACAGGCTGCAAACTCATTTTCACAGTCGCGGCGGCAAAAGTACAAGTTTACGGACTTTTGACACATTTACCAGGTGGTGTGTTTTGTTAACAGGGTTTCAAAAAAGAATCAGACTATCCCAAGGGAGGGACGGCGGGACCTCCAGCTTCTGACCAATCAGTGTCTTTGGAATCGTTAAGCACAACACAGTTGGCTAGTCAACACTGTCAGTCAACATAGAGCCTGTAAAGAGATTCAAGATTCAAGATTCAAGAATTTATTGTCATTACACAACAATTTACATCAGTAATCATTGGCAATGAAATTCTTAAATCCCAGGCTCCCCAAACAATGCTAAAAAGAAAGACACTCAATAAGAACAAAAGATTAAGAGTAAAAAATCAAATAAAATTTAAGATAAATAGTAAACAAGAGTAATAAAATAAATAAAACCTTGAAATATAAGTTATACAAAGAAAATATAAACTGTAAATATAAACTAAGTATTATCCAACTAACAGATATATACAGTAAAATATATACAATAGAAAAATAAATACCATAGAAGTGAAATGTGTTATTTAAGAAGTGGGGTGATCAGCTCCTTTGTTTTGCTGACGTTGAGATGGAGGTTGTTGTCCTGGCACCAAGATGTCAGGGCTCTGACCTCCTCTCTGTAGGCTGTCTCATCGTCGCCGGTGATCAGGCCGATGACGGTCGTGTCGTCAGCAAATTTGATGATGGTGTTGGAGCTGTGGGTGGCCAACCCCTGAACAGTTATATTTT
>SEMN01000209.1:835000-855707 GCA_005408345.1 Macquaria australasica | reverse complement strand
TCTCTCCTTTCCTCTCTCCCTCCACCATTTCACTCACTCACTCACTCACTCCCTCACTCGCTCACACACTCACTCCCCCTCCCGTCCCTGTTCTCTTTATCTCCTCCCCTCCCTCCCCCGTCAATCCCTCTTTCATTCCATGCAATCATCTGTTCTCTCTCTTTCTCTCTCTCTCTGCTTCCTCTATTACGCCCCCATTTTGTCCTATGCCGTTTCCCTCTCTCTCTCTTTCCTCCATGTTCTCTCTATCCTGTTGTTTACCACGCTCCCCCATGACATTTATGATACAAACTTTATTTTAAAAAAACAGTTTTCTATCACAGAAAAAACAAACACGTCAGGGAGAGAAACAATTATAATTCTACAATAAAAGCTGACTAAAAGCATGTCTCCCCATCATTACATATTGTTTCTTATTTAACCCATCCATCTATGGAGCTATTTACTGGCTTCTGTTATTCACATTAACCCAAATATAACTGCCTGCCTCCTGTACCAATCTGCCCCAAAGCTAGCCGTTTACCCCAACATGGTGGTTGCTTCTGTTTGTCTATATTCAACAAGTGGCAAACTTGCCGGGCAACAAAACAGCCACAAATGACTTCCTCACGGGAATGTAAACTATATAAACCAGGTGACTGCCACAACTCTCACGTTCCCCAGAGAGGATGGCCACGTAAACTGAGCTGCTCCATCTGCACAGCTGGAAGCCGCAGCCACTGATAGTTTGCAGAGGTTTTACTGCAAGTAAAATGCTGCCGTGGCTGGGTATGATTTGAATTGTTCTCAATACTATAGAGTTACCAAGTAAGAGGAGCAGTGGAGGGCGCCCCTGGTTCAGGAAGTAAAAGTCCCATTCATGTTTCCCAAAGACAATGTTACACGTTGTCGGGTTCTTTAATAAAATGATGGTACAAGCCAGTGCACATAAAAACGCGAGACGGGAAGTTAACTACGACTCCCAAAGTGAATTTCGTCAAGGACCATCCAATGTCTGTCATAATGGCGTGCGGGGGCTAAAGATTGTGCTTTTGAGAAAACTGATTTTACAATCTACCATTTAAATCAGATCACTTTTTATTTCTGTGGTACTTCTGGGTGAATTCAGCAACTATGGCACCGGATTTGCTTTACAACTGCAACGATGAAATGTTTTAAACTTCCACTTCCGCTGTAATTCACCTCTCTAACTGGCTTCCTCTACATAGCAACGATGGCCGGGGGTCATGGGTATTGTAGTATTTTGATCCGTCCGCCATGATGGATGAAATATGAATTCTCAGAAATGAAGTTGATACAATTGAAACTGGTGGTCATAACATAAACCTATAGGATCATTACACTATCTGGGACTATACCAGCGGCCCCTCCCACTTCACAGCTGAATTTTAATTACTGATACCAAAATGATATTGAGGATTAATACCCAGACCTAGTTGCTGCACTTGCCGTTTGAGTGGTACTGTTTACAAATTAGGGCTGCAACTAATTAGTATCATTATCGATTGGTGAATTATTTTTGGGTTAATCATTTAGCCTTTAAATGGTCAGAAAATAATTAAAAATGCCCATCACACTTTTCCTAAGTAATGTCTTCTAGTATCTTGTTTTGTCTGACCAACAATTTAAAAGCCCAAACATATGAAATGAGAGAGAAAAGCAGCAAATCCTCGCATCTGAGAAGCTGGAACCAGTGAATGTTTGCCATTTTGGTTCAATAAATAAATAATTGATTATCAGAATTGTTGGCTATTAATTTTCTGCTGATTGATTAATCAATTAATCAACTAATTGTTTCAGCATTATTACTAATGTATAGTAATAGTTGACGTATGATGTATGACTTGAAATCAGAAGGACGTACAGTTATAGAGCAGGAATGTGGAGCTAACATGGCTGCCTGCAAAGACGGCTATGGCCAAACTGTCTTTCAGTGGCTCTGTGATGGACTCCATAGGTCAAAGGGAACCAGCTCCGTCCGGACCGTGTCAGGCTCTGTCCCACCTCAGTGTCTTTTGTCGGGATATATCCAGAACGCGTTGAGACAGACAGAGTTTACACCTGGCATCAGAATGTATCTCGAGCAGCCGCGTTTGGTCAGGTTTCACTTCCTGATCCCATTTGATTTTATCTGTAGGAAACTGTGAGCGCTGCTAAACAGAAAAAAAGATGCACATTTTGCTCTTGACCATACAGCTAGAAAAGAGGTTTGCAGTGGCTAATTGGTGCTTTGCATCAGAAACAGACTTTGTCACTTTGTCCCAAGTTTTTTTTTTTTTGGCACGCGCAAATCTAAATGTGTTTGGGAAGTTTGTTGTGCTGTATGCACGTACTGCAAGGTAATTGGATCCCAGATTGTTTTATTTCCTTTGCGGTAAAGTCTTGCTCATTTTTTAAGCTGTCTTTCCCCTAATCAGATCACACATTTTAAATGCTGAGATGCTGAGTTTGGGAACAGGACCCACAAGAGCAGGAGTTCTTCTTGAGACATGCAAGTCACACCCTTTGGCATGTTGTGTGGCTGTGTTAGAGAATGGTCAGTTTAGTTTCCTGTTAATGGAAAAATGTATCTCTGTGATCACGGGCAACCATCAGTTTGAAGAAAATAAGAACCCTTTTTGAAACAGTAAAGCAAAAGTTGAAATAATTTAAGGCAGTTAAGAGTTTAAGGTGAAACAAAAGAAACTAATTAAAACTAATTAATTAATTTCCTTACTTTTGTACATAGATTGTATTCTTTTACTTAATCACATTATGAAATGTGCATGTTATAACCCATATATATTGTAAAATCAAGCAAAAGTTTATTTTACAGACTATATTCAGTGGAAGCATCTTGTGTTGTTTTGTGCTCCACTGGGTTGTGATTGACAGGAGGTGGGTTGGAGCATAACCACAGAGAACGTCAACTATTTGTGGAAAGTTTTATTTTGTGGGTGAAAAAACATGGAAATCAGTGAGGCTGAAAGTAGAGGCAAGACACCCCCACTCGTCACGTCTCAGCTCTTGCAGTATGTGCACTTCCATATGAAACAGTGAGAAGATCCCTCATTTAAAATGTATAGTTTTATAAATGTTATTAACCTTTTGTAAGACATGACTATCAGCCGGTCATCCACACTGAGAAAATAGAAAATCAGGAGAAACTGTTATGACATAATTAATAAGAGATAATTATTAAAATATGCATAGATGTGGGGTTGAAAAATTGTGATTTTTTTTAGACAGGCTTGGAAACAAATCCACAAATCACCCACCAACACTAGTGCTGCAAAACAGCCACAAATTAGTTGCAAAGAACATTTTCCCCAAAATTCTTGAGTATACTTTGTATTTATGATTCCCAGGCATCGTTTTAGAAAACCTTTTACCAGCGCAGTTCACCTAAACAAAGGGTAAAAGAAACAGAAATACTGGTGATGCTGGATGGCTTCTAAGTTATTAATTTTCTCGAGTAATTGATTAAACATTTAGTTTATAAAATGTCAAGAAAAATTTCCATCAGTTTTCCAAGGTGATGTCTATAAAAAAAGATATTCAGTCCACTGTCACAGAAGATTGAAAAACCGCAGAAAATATTCACATTTGAGAAGCAGAAACACCTGAAGTTTTGCTTCAGAAAAAGAGGTAAACGATTAATTGATTATCAAAATTGTTGCAGACTGTTTTGTCGAACGACCCATCAATTAATCCACGAATAGTTTTAGCTCTGATTCTAATAGAGCAAACCTAATTCATGATTTTAAGTTAGTGAATCAAACCAATAGCTTTTGCATTTTTCTTGTACGAGTCAAGCAGTAATCATATGACATTCTCAGGATTTACTTTTTATAGTTCTTTATAAGTTCCTCTCATCCATTTTCCTCACCATCTCTTTCAGATTTTGATTAGATCCCCTTGGTTTCTCAAAGCGATCATCAGTTGTGTCTTTAGGCGGTTCAACAAATGCAACACCCCTGCACCTAGAGTCAGAGTGTTTCACTGTATTCATCTTTCATGGGAGACATATAAAACTACTCCAGCTTGAAAAGCGGCAGTGCTGAAAAAAGAAAAAACAGTATCTGGCTAGCCCATTGTAAACACACTTTATGGAAATTAATGTTGCGGCCGTACAACATGTCGTAGAGAGAACACACCTTCAGTATACACGGCATGGGCTCATACACTCATTATTAATGCACATCAGCCTCTCTATATATATATACAGTATATATATATAATAACTGTCCATTCGCTCTTGGCTGCTTCACATCGTCTCAGGGAATTCCAGCAAAAGAAATTAGACTTTGGTTTTTCTGTTTGCACCCTTTCATGAGTCCTCACGTGTGTTGACACCAACCAAAGTGTTTGTTTCAAAATGCATGAAAGACGTAATGTACTTTCAGTCATTTCTTAGGAGGAAGTGTTAGTCAAGTCATTTGATTTCCATTTGCTTATTTTCCCCCCATAGTTTGCAGTTTGGTAATTTGCAGCTTTTGTGCAGGATATGCATGACCTTTGTGGACTCTCTGGCCACCGTTTGGCACCGTCTTGCAGCTCCACAGCTATCTCATCTCTCCACGCATCCCTAATTTTGCTGGCGGTGTTCTGGTCGCGAGACGACGTGGAAAGAGGTGAAAGTTCTTCACACTTGAAACCTTGATGTTTCCTGAGGTGTCAATCAGCGGCCTAATTTTTGTGTGTGTGTGTGTGTGTGTGTGATTGAGGAAAGGAGAGAGAGAGCCACTGGCCTGTTTGATGCATCGTTAAGAGTAGCACAATACCTTTTATTCTCTCCCTTAACTCTCATTTTATCTGTTTCTTCCCTCCATCCATCTTCCAATTCTTCTTATTCTTTTACCGCATTCTGCTCCACTCTTCCCATCCCCCTCTGTCTCTTTCTCTCCTTCTCTCTTTCTGTCTCTCCCCTCCACCCCTCCCCTCTCTTTTCCTTCAGTATTCTTTCCTTCCACTCCCCCCTCCTCCTCCTCCTCCTCCTCTCTTTCTCCATCTTCTCTCTCTCTCTCTCCCTCCTCCATTTGCTCATCTCCTTGTCAGTCACCTTCCATCTCTTTCTCTCCCTCTCTCTCTTCCTCCCCTCTCCTATCACATACTTGCATCCAAGTCTGTGCACGAAACAATCTTCCAACACTTTTCTGTACTCATAAACCTTACTTGATAAATGAGAGACTGAAAGATACAAAAGCGCAGAGAGAGAGCGATACATAGAAGATACACAGAAAAGGACTCAGCGATAGATGGAGCTACAGGAATAAACAGATAAAGGAAGAGAGACAGACAGGGATAGGCAGAAACAAAGACAAAGAATGACAGACGGAGATGGAAGGAAGGAGGGCGAGTGAGGCGGGAGGCAGCCTGGTGGATCCATAATTTCAGACTGATATGATGTTGATTTTATTTTTCTTGTTGGTGTGTGTGTGTGTCTTGTGACTTTGAGGTGACTTAGCCCATTTATCACCAAACTATCAAGGAGCCTTGTGCGTCAGTGATATATGAGCTTTTTTTTGTTTGTTTGTTTGTTTTTAAACCTACTGGCCACATGCTCGTTTTTCCAGAGGAATATTTGTTTGTTTGTTTGTTTTTTTATTTGTTCGTTTGCATCTGGTCTGTGTTTGTGCTGGTGTGACCGGAGTCACTGCTGAAACTGTACTGAAGAAGAAGAAGAAGAGGGGTGGAGGCGGGCAGTGTAAGCCCCGCCTCCCCTCATCCCTCACGTATAAATAGGAGGCGAACAGAGCCTATTCTCACTCAACACTTGCACTGAAGAATGAGATCCTTAAAGCACCTGAAACCTCACAGCAGGAGGAGCGTGGTGAGTTTATTGGCTCTCACTCGTAGCATGTTAAGTGGTAGTTTGCTGAGGTGGTGGGCAACATGGGTTGATCACATTCACAGCTGAGAGACATGTAGAAAACTGCCTTCAGAGATGCTTTGATTCTTTGTTTTTAAAGTTGCCGTTTGCGGATTTCTTATTTCTCACAATTTAAGAATGGACCTCATTATGAACTCCTCTATTTGCCCTCTTTTGAGCTTTTCTCAACTCTTCTTCGTTCCTCTTTCCTTCCATTCCATTTCATTTGTCCATTCCTCTTTCCATTCTTCCATCCTCCATTCCTTCCTTCCCCCCCCCTTCCCTTCCTTCCTCCTTTCATTTTTCTTTCTTTTCCCTCCCCCCTCCATGGACTCTTTGCCTGCTCAGAAAGCTATCACTCCCTCTCTCCCCTCTGTCTCTGCTTTTTCCTCTTTTACCCCCTCTGTTCTCGCTCTGCTCTCCTCTGTTTTTGTCTCCTTTCCTGCTTTTCCATTCTTTTATCTTTTTTTCATTTCTTAATCTTGCTCAGTGTTTTCTTCATATTTTTTCCCTCTTGCACTTCTTGAGTGTGTGTGTTTGTGTGTAGATCAGTAGGCCATCTAATCCCCCACAACATACACACACACACACACACACGCACGCACACAAGCCATACATGGTTAGCAGCACGCTGGATTAGGATGGTGTCTTTCATAGTTCCTGTGTGTCAGTCAGTAGATCTAAAGGTTTGCCTTTGGGCACTCTTGATTCAGGCTAACTTCTTCTACCAGAACCGTTGATTTGGGGTGAGGTTAGTCTCTGAAGGAGGAAATATTCTGTGTTTTTTGTGTATCCTTTTGTAGCAATACAATCTTTAAAATCAAAATCTCTGTTTCTTTCTGTCTCATTCTCCTTCTGTCTCTCTCGACAACTGGCTCAAAGACACACTGTGATTGGATGATGAGTCTCGACACCTTTTTGTCATTATTGGATCACTTTTGATGGAGGACAGTATGCTGTGGTTTGGCTGTTGCCAAATTATTGTCATTACTTTTCTGCCTTTAAACAGTTTAGATTGTAGACCATTTGGTTTTAAGTGTCCCGTATTGACAAATGTAGGCTGTTTTCAAAGATGTTAAGAGCAAGCATTGTTGTGTTCCCGACTGTTTTCTTAGCTTCTCCTAGCCAATTTTGTTCATAAGTTAGATTTGAGAAATTGCCTGAAACAACAAAACAGACCTTTACCGAAATTTAAGATGATGACAGAGAACAAACCCATAGTTTCATTGTTTTTCCCTACAATGTCATGCAGTAGAATGAGTCATAGAATACTCCATTTGCTGACTACATCTCTATAGTCAGATATATATTTGTTTTATAATTGCTTCCTTGCAGTGCTGATGTCTTGCCTCTCTGTGCATGTGTGTCTCTTTCTGTTCCAGGAGGAGGCGAGCCGGCGCCTGGGTAGATGTGAGCCCAAGGTAATGGCCAGGCTGGTGGACATAGGCACACAGACAGATCCAGTAGTCGTGCTGTCCTTGGCCCAGGCCGCCGTGCTAGGTCTCATCTCCCAGAATGAAGTGTTCGGAGCTACCATTGCACCTAACGGCTTCTACACCGGTGAACCCAAAGAATCCCCTGCACCACCAGTAGACGGAGTCGACTACGAGTACGCAGACCAACTTATCGGAGCCAACGGAGATTACCTTGGAGACAACTTGGGAGAAGACGGTCAGATGCAACCCAGCTGCAGTCAGAGGAGGTGGCCGCAGGGGCCCCCTCAACATCCGGATGGGAAAATGGTTGGCCCCGATCGTCACAGCCTTCAAGGCGGTGATGTGTCCTCGTCCCATGTGAAAGGGGAAGTGGTGAACTCTGGAATGTCCTCCTGTGTCCACATGCTTAACAATATGGCTCCCAGAGGTGGTTTAGTACAGGTGGATCCAGCCACCCTCAGAGGCACCAACAAGAACTGTACAGAGTGTGAGCGGGAAGCATCCAACCAGCAGCAACCCAACACACACGTTCACCCTCCTCCCTCCCAGGTGGGCCACAGAGGAGGGGAGCAGGGCCACAGAGGACTGCAGGGTCAGCGCCCTATGGGGGGCCACGGTCGAGGCGGCAGAGAGGATGAAGAAGAGGTAGAACATCAGGGGAACAACATGATGAAGCCCACACAACAGGAGGAAGCCATCAGCAGCTACTTCCAGACCAGTGAAGTGGGCAGCTATGATTCGACGGAAATGGGCATGGGGGGGAGCGAGTACGAAGATGGCAGCCAGAGCATGATGTGGACAGATGGGAGTGGAGGAGGGCAGCACCAGCAGCCTCCGCACCCCCAGCCTCCTCGTCGGCATGGCGGCCGCAGAGTGGACCGGCTAGATATCAACATCCAGATTGATGAATCTTACTGCGTAGATGTGGGAGATGGTCTGAAGCGGTGGAAGTGCCGCATGTGTGATAAATCGTACACCTCCAAGTACAACCTGGTCACGCACATCCTTGGCCACAATGGCATTAAACCACACGCCTGTCCACATTGCGGGAAGCTCTTCAAGCAGCCCAGTCATCTTCAAACCCACCTGCTGACCCACCAAGGTACGCGACCCCACAAGTGCACCGTCTGCAAGAAGGGCTTCACCCAGACCAGCCACCTGAAGCGGCACATGCTCCAACACACTGACGTCAAGCCCTACAGCTGCCGCTTCTGTCGCCGCGGCTTCGCCTATCCCAGCGAGCTGCGAGCACACGAGGTGAAGCACGAGCGCGGACGTTGCCACGTCTGCTCGCAGTGCGGCATGGAGTTCCCCACCTACGCCCACCTCAAACGCCACCAGACCAGCCACCAGGGCCCCCACACCTTCCAGTGCACCGAGTGCAACAAGTCGTTTGCCTACCGTAGCCAGCTCCAGAACCACCTCCTGAAGCACCAGAGCCCGAGGCCTTACACCTGCTCCCAGTGTGGCCTGGAGTTTGTGCAGCTCCACCACCTACGTCAGCACTCGCTCACTCATAAGGTACTGACACCGCCGCCGGACACTTCCGCTCCCACCCAGACTTCCTGACTGCTCTAGTTTCAGACACACTGTAAATATGACCTGTATAGATCATTCGACTGTTAAGGGTTTTTCTTTTGTCATGTAAAATAAAATGATAGTGGAGAGCGAAAGCAAACAATCACAAAAAAAAGAGGCACTATCAGATCACCAAAGGGAGGCTACCACACCTTTGTTGTCCAAAGGCCTTTCTGTCCTTTGCCCACTGAGATCTGGGTGAGATAGACAGGTAAGAGCACTTAACCCTGGCAGGCATCCATACTCTGTTCTGCATCCTCTTGTGTTTTTATGTCAGATTTTTGTTGTGACTACAGCTTTCTTGGAATTTCTGAAGTAAGTAGAAACAGCTAAATGTCCCATTCTAATATAGATTAACTAGCACTAATATAATAAAGTGAAATGAAATAATAGGAAGCTACTTCATCAGCAACATACCACCATATAGGGCTTTTATCATTGTAGTGCTAACAAGTCTGGATCGGGATATGTGCCTATTTTTTGCATGCAGTCCCTGAGTACAGTTCATCACCCATTCACTATTCAATAGAGCAAGCTCCAGGATGTGTGTCATGGAGACATCATCAAGAGAATTGAGTTTCTAGCTTTGAAAGAGGTTTGTTCATGTTAACAAATCAGGCCTGATCTGTTGCCAGATAATTTTTCTGTAAGATGTAAAAAAATCGCTTTCACTTAAAAATATATTTAATTACCCGTTTCTTTAGCATAAGATGCAGTTTGCCCTGCACAGATGTTATGACCTCGTGATTGGAAAAGCTTCTCCATTTAACTCCACTGTGCAAGTTTTGTCTGCTTTTAGAGAAATGGAACTTAAAAAACAGTCAAACAGCAAAGGCAGTGAGAAGTAGAATAGATATGTCTGTTTCAGTGCTGCATTTTCACAAAGATTTGATTCTGTACATCTACAATACTGAGCATCTTCATGTACTCCTCATTATAGTCCTCGTCTAAATGAAATGTCTGTAATTGCTCAGTGCCCCCTGCCTGTTCTACAGACATGCACGCAATTACTCTCACACAGGTGAGGAAGAGAGAAATGAGGACGCTGAGAGATCACAGTTCATTTAATATAACCACAGGGACTCTTTTTCTCAATTCTTCCTCAGTTTGAGGTCTTGATTATTAGTTGTCATTCTAAAATGCGCAACATATGACATCTTGACATTTCTTTGAAACTGCACTCTTCATTTCACCTTTTGAATGAGACAATTTTTAGAAATTGCCAGACTTTTACTTTACATGGATGGATAGAGTAATGGATGGAGAGATGGATCAGATCATTTTGGCTAGTTTCTAATAGAGATCACACACAGTGACAAATGCAAATGCTGAATTCCTAAGGATATACCTATATTTGATTACTTTCAGGGGACAAAAATCCTAAACCACACTCCTCATTGAAATGAGAGAGCAGTCAGTATTTTCAGTGGAGAGTATGCTCTCTTTTGTGGCTTGTGTTTGAGCCTGCTGTCTGCTCACTGCTCCCCCTGGTGGACAACAGCTACACAACCCATTTGTTGTGCAGACAGTGGGTGGACTGAGTCTGCCAGATTTGTCTGCTTATACAAACACTGTCTCTCGGCACACTAGTGACCTGTAGTACATATTTCTTCTTCCCAATAACCCAGAATCCAGGTTATTCAGACCCACTTTTTTGTCGGCTGATATTGACTGCAGAGTGGGGCTGCAGCACATTTATTTAGACAAGCCTTAAGGCCTTAGATGCTGTGAATTGTCTGCTCTTGTGACCTGCTTCTCAATGTTTACACATTTCCTGTTGCATGTGGTTGAGATTATGGGAACAGAATAAGGACGGGTAGAAGGACTTGTTCTTTCTTTTTGCTCTACTATAGTAACCGCTTTGATACATCTACAGTGGCTGCCTTGGATTTTGATATAGTCTCACAGGCAGCATGTGAATATCATTAGGTTAAAATGTTCATCAAAATTGCCACTGACATCCCAGACAAACGGATGTTTTGCCATTATAGTGCATTGTCCTTACATTGTGTTTGCATGACATGACAACTGAAAAGCTGTTCTGTCCATTAGAGTTTCACACCTGCTCTTTGGCCTGCATGTTTGACAGGAAAGTTATACCTTCCCTGTTGTTTTGTGGATAAATTAGATATTAAGAAACAGTAGCAAATAGTTTGATTCTTTGTATACAAAGTCAGTACAAAGACGTGAATAGACGCGAATTCGAGTTGGGCGGCGCGAATAGACGAAATTCATGTCTTCCGCCTATTTGCGTGAGTTGAAATTTTTTTTCTCTATGATTTCTATGCACACTTATGGACGTTTAATTGTGATATCAAAAAATATGTGTATCATGTCTGTGTTCAGATTCGACGGAGTTATGACTCAGAGAAGGAGTGCAACGTTTGATACTAATTGCGGCAATCTGGTGCTAAGGGTCTTAATTGCCTCCATGAGCTGTGTGCCGCAGCCGCACAAGTTGTTGAAGCGGTTTCAGTTGTTGACAAGCGGGCCAAACTACAATAGCTAACTTTACTTTGTTTTGTAGAACACCGGCATGCACCTTTCCCTTTCATCCCACAAAGTATATTACCTCAGTCTCTTCCTCCCTCTTCAACTCTCTCGCCCTTCCCCCTCACAGGTTGAAAACCTGTGAATTAAGCAATAAATCCACTTCTGTCTCACTTTTAGTAAACAGTGTGTAGTAAATTGCAGTACACATTGCTATATTTGAATGATTAACCCTTCTGTTTGGACTCAGCAGGGGATGAAAGGCCACAAGTGTGACGTGTGTTCTCGGGAGTTCACCCTGTCGGCCAACCTGAAGAGGCACATGCTCATCCACAACAGTGTCAGACCCTTCCAGTGTCACGTCTGCTTCAAGAGCTTCATCCAGAAACAGACCCTCAAGACTCACATGATCGTCCACCTGCCTGTGAAGCCATTCAAATGCAAGGTGAGTATTTGAACTTGATGAATAATAATTAAAAAAAAGACAAAAGAATATATTCTAGGTGATAGTAGCAGGTTAAGATTTTATAATTAATTTTAGTGTTAGATGTGAGATGTGACGACACATTTTAAGATCAGTTCAATTTAATGTAACAGGAGAAAATGTGCTGCTAGGAAGCGGTTCATAAGGGTTATATGCTTTGACATCAGCGGTTTGGCTACAATTAAATTCACATTCGAGTGGAAGAAAATCCCAGAGGTTTGAGGCAACTGTCATCAGGCAGGATGTTTTCATCATTAACTACCATCAGCTACTTTCACGTATATCTTTAAATTTGTTTGTTTGTCTGTGCTCATCAATGTCAATATTTATTTATTTTATTTATTTTCCAGGTATGTGGCAAGTCTTTCAACAGAATGTACAACCTGCTGGGCCACATGCATCTCCATGCTGGCAGTAAGCCCTTCAAGTGTCCTTACTGCACCAGTAAGTTCAACTTGAAGGGAAACCTCAGCAGGCACATGAAGGTCAAGCATGGAATGGACGTCTCACCAGAAGGACAAGGTGAGGCCTGCTGCACACATTGTCACATATTTTCTATTTCTATTATTTATCCCACACCAGGGACCCTGTGACAGCTTTGAAGCCAACATCAAAACCCTGAAACACACTCTTTCATACACACATGCCCACACATATAAGTCATTTACATTGTTTGTAATCAGTGTTTAATTGTAATTAGAATTTTGAAGTAATATTTAATAGTAACAGACCGTCAGTGTGCACACAAAAATGGGCTTGAACCCAGCTTGAATACATCAGTATCTTTGGACCCCATTGTGCTCAGCCTGAACTGTCGACCTCAACCAAAGCCTGTTTCATAATTTGCACTATTATTCTTTTCAGACATGATGCAAGAAGAGCAAACTTATTTTTATGAAAATAGTATTTGGCAGATAATCAGTGCTGTCATTTTTCAGGATTTATTTTTTTGCTTTTTATACAGGCAACAATCATACCAATCAGCTCTTTTTTGCTGCATATATGTTTTGTTTTATCCATTTTCTCTTGCTTGTTTTGGCTTATCACTTTTTCAGGTAAAGTTTCATTTATTGATGTAATGTGTTTACGATTACTTCACCATTAAGTATTGCAGGGATGTCTTAAAGGCCCTGAAAACCTATTTTCTCAATCAGCTTCTTGCTACGCGCGATGGGATCCTACATGAACACAAGTTATAACAATTTTGGTTATTTCACGAGAGATTTCTGTAAGTTTTCTTCTTTATGCTCATCTCACTGGTTTGATGTGGGTGGGATTCGGGGTATGGGATTTCACATACTCCAATGCAGAATTTAGCAATATTTGAATCAGAATGGGGTTTTCTGCTAATGCTGCCATTTCACTGTCAATCAAATCTCCCCCACACAGTTTTTTTTATACTTTATACATATTCTTCCCAAACTTTAACTATGAAAATTGAATTTTCAGGGGCTTTAAACTGAAAAAAACAACAAACTATAACCATATTTAAAAGTCAGCGGTTTTGTAGCACAATCATATGAAATTAATAATACCTTAAATGCTATTAACTCAGGCCAAGAGCTTATATGTACTAACATTAAAGCAATAAAACAAAGTGAGCAATCCTTATGGGCAATGCTGGCCCAGGAAATTCTTCAGCATGGTGACACTGATTGTACTTAGTGTAAGAAGAAGAAGAAGGTAGCTTTGGAAATGTGCTTATATTGCTTTTCTTTTTCATATTTTCTAGAAGTTCTTCCAGAAATGGAAAGCCAGGGGGAGTATGAAGGACAGAACTTCAGCTTTACATCACCAGACAATATGGACAATGGTGGCTCCCAAAACCTCACTAAACTCACTACAGCAAACATGGAAGACATGGAGGAGTATTACAATTTCGGGAAGGATACAAGCAGCTACACTACACCTTGAGTGGTGATGGACCAGAGAACATGTTTTGGGTTTTTTTTGAAAGCAGAAGGAAATTACAGAGTTGTTGTCAAGGCTTTGGGAGACACCGTGGAAGGGGTTTTCATTTAGTTTAGGCCTCCTTACAGAAGAGCCAGAACTGACGGACTCTGATGGGAGGCCAGAAAGGAGACGCACTTCAAAGGAGACGTTTCAGCTCTGTTGCTGATAGCAGAGACGCTGAAACTGTTGACGTGGTCTGGAGCTCCTTTTTTGGGATTACCGCGCTTACCGACTCAAAAAGACTCTCACTGGCGGACAGTCAAATCTGTATGTTGTGTGTATGTATCAGTTATTTGACAAAAAAAAGAGAAAAAAGTTGCAGTTGCAGAGCCATCAGTTACATTTGATGTGATAGAAATTTGTTTACCATTTTGCCATTTTTGTCATTCACAACCAGTGTATGCCCTTATATTTTTGACTGAAAGTGCCAGCTAAATACATTTGCAACTAAGCTTCCACCGTGTCAGCTATTTACTCACTGTATATCGAACTTTTGATACATAGTCCCAACATATTCATAGGTTTGAATGCTCTTACTAAACAGTTCCTAATTGTAGTAACCTGTTTCTACCCAGCCCTCAGTTAAAACAGGCCGGTCTTTCAATGCGTGTGTGCTTTTTGCACAGGACATTGTAGCCTTTTTCTTGGCAGGGCACTTACTACCAAAGTTGCTACTGTCCCATGTCGGCTGATACCAGAAAACAGTGTTACCGACATGTAAAGCTCTCTCACTGTACAAATGATTCTTCAACATGCAGTGTGTTTACCCACCGTTTTTGTTTCACATGGTTTAGCTATACATTAATAACCTATCCCGTGTAGTGAATATTCTGCTCCAGTTTTTCAATTACTGAGTGAACAATACAAAGCACTTTTTCATTGAGACCTGTCATTTTTCTGTGAAGGCTGTCTTCAGTAAGAGTGAACTCATTTGCCTCAAAGAGAAGAGCTGCAGGAAATAAGATTGTAGAACCTTCCAAACCCCGATAACGGCAATATTATTAAACACAAACAGACATGCTTTCTCAGTAGGTTTTTTGTAAACTGCAGTTTCCTTGATATGGGTATTTCACAGTTGTCAGTTCAAATGTGAATTGAAGAACGAGCAGTTTGTGTGGAGAATCAGCAGTTTGGGTTTTTTGTTGTTTGTAGTTTCAGCACTCTTAAATCCAGGGCTGTTTTCACTTCACTTTCAACTCAATTCATTCAACAAAAAAAAAAAACCCCACTGAAAATGGATATCAAATCCAATCTGTAGAAGAAAGAAAGAAAGAAAGAAAGAAAAATTATTTGGAGATCCTGGTTACATTTTGAATGGTTGATTTGAAAGTGGACTGAGGCTAGTCCTGCTATTCATAATTCTGTTTTGGGGAAGACAGTCAGCTCCCCCTGTCCTGCCATGCAGGTCAGCCTTGATATGCACACTAAACCAGAGGAATGGTCTACTAGTTCTTTTTTGAAATGAGGAATATCAAACTGAGACCTCATGGAAATTGACCATGAATTATTTAATAAAGGTTCTCTAGTTTAAATGATGGAGACTGGTGTTTTAATCTGTCACTGTTTGGGGGGTGGGGGTAATCCTCAGTCTGGTATTTTTAGCCATGCTAGCGGATCTAAGCATGGCAATGTCGGTCTGTCAGTTGGTCCGCGACTTTGGTCCAGACTGAAATATCTCTTAAATTTGGTACACACATTCACGTTTCCCTCAGGATAAAATGTAATAACTTTGGTGATCCTTTAACTTTTCAGCTAGCGCCATCTTCTGGTCAAGATTGCAATGTGCCCAGTACTTTGGTTTATGACCAAATATCTTCAACTCTACTTTACGGACCTTCCCATCTGCCTGAGCTGTACTTTGTGATCAGGGCTAATTAGCAAATGTTAGCATGCTGAGATACTAAACTAAGATGGTGACCATGATAAACATACCTTATTGTGAGCATGTTAGCATGCACCACTGTGCCTAAGTGCAGCCTCACAGAGCTAGTGTGACTGTGGAGTTAAATATCTCAGCATATATCAGGTGAATTGCCAGATTGCCATAAACCTCTTTATAGACATTAATGGTGCCCGAAGGATGAAGCCTGCTGACTTTGGTGATCCCCTGACTTTTCATCTAGAGCAGGGGTGTCAAACTTACGGCCCGCGGGCCAGAACCGGCCCGCCAGAGGGTCCAGTCCGGCCCACTGGATGAGTTTTTGCAAAGTGTGAAAACAGCAGAGAAGTCATTCGTTCCCATTAAGCCCTAATAAGAGCAGCAGGCTCAAAGCCCTGAAGGACCTGAGGGACACTGAACGAGGCCCAACAGGTCCAGCAAAGGCTGCTGTTAAACTGATGCACATGATGACTGTGGAGATCGCACGTCTCATCATCTGCTGTGTGCGTGCGTTGTTAATTCATTGTGACCATCTTCAGAATGTGCTTCTTCACATAGAAGAAAAGGGAAGAATCTGCAGGTGTTTTACTGGTCCGGCCCACTTGAGACGAAACTGGGCCGCATGTGGCCCGTGAACTAAAATGAGTTTGACACCCCTGATCTAGAGCCATCATCAGGGGGAAAAAAATTACAATTTTCTTGCACTCTGGTTTATGACTGAAGACTAGCAAAATATGATGAAAAGTGATATACAAGGAGTACCTGCACACTGGAACCGCAGCTCCCTTTCATTTTATTAGTGCCTTTTCAACCAACTCCGGGGCTTCCTCAGGCAAAAATGCACGGGATAAATACTGTATGGCAAAATGACCAGTGACATCATAATCATTCATATGAATGTGATCCCTCATTAAACGTCCCTGGGTGTTTGAGAGCTGTAGCTGGTCGACACATCGCTAATAAAATGAAAGGGAGCTTTGATTCCAGTGTGCAGCTACTACTGATCCACCTATCCCACTGAGGTTTTGTGGATGTGCACATGACTACTCTGACTTATAAAACTAATGACATTCCCATCAGCCACAGTTGTTCTTTGTGCTAATTAGCAAATGTTAGCAGACTATCATGTTAAACTGCGATTGTGAACATGTTAAACATTATGCTAAACATTATGCATGTTAGCGTTGTCATTGTGAGCATGTTGGCGCGCTGATGTTAGCATGTAGTTCAGAGCACCACTGTGCCCGAGTACAGCCTCACAGAGCCGCTAGCATGGCTGTAGACAAATCCACACTTAGAGAAACTTAATCATGGGTCATTAATATTGTCATTCAGCGCTTGAGGTACAAATCCCATTCTCTCTTTATTTCAGGCAGTCAGCTGGTAGGGGGTTAGTGTTTTGCCTCAGGACACTGAATTGTAACTTTTGGGTTATGTCTTTGGTCTTTCTGAAGCCTCAGTCAACTCCAGTACAGACACCTCCCACTGTAAAACGTGCACTCATGGATTGGTCCTACTCTGTTTCACGGATGCTTTGCGTTGTGCACGAATTATACTTTCCAGGATGTGATTGATCAGTTTGCTCAGAAATATGACTCTTTTATGGCTGAAGATCATATTAAGTGGGAGGTTCTTTAGCACTTAGCAGTTGCATGGGAATGCTCTTCTAAGAGCGGAGAAGAAAAAGGGAGGGGGGGGGGGGGGGTAATCTAAATGCTAATTTCTGGTAATTTTGTGATAGAGGCACCTTGTTCATTTTCTTTGACTTTTTAGTGACTGGGAGAGAGAGGCTACCGTATTCCCTGGTGAGTGGTTCAGTTATAAAGTGACCCTCTGTCAGGACTTTTGAGTACTAACTGCTTAAGATTGAGAATGAACAGCAAGAATAACATGGTATCAAACTAGCAGCTGTTCTGTCTGTGTTTATATGTCAGGATACTCTGGTCGCCTTCAATTAGATCATCAGACCCTATTGGCATATAGTTCCTAAAGGCATGTTTTGCTTTAGTCTACTTTGGTTACTTATAGGTTGTTATACAGGATAACATAATGAAAACCACAGAAACTTTGCTTGAAGGTCAGTTCAGGTAACCTGTGATTGGCAATTTACCTGACAATCAGAACTGTCCTACTGCAGCAAGTCGCCGTTATTCTACATTACAAGCTCCAATAATGATCTGCAGGTGCAATTTTGCCCAAAATCAGTTTCTGACAAGAGCAGTGTGAAGTTAAAATCAGTTCATATTTTAGAGTGGTACACTGAATCATAGGCTTTCACACACACTACAGTGCACAGCTGGCTGATTGTGACCATGTCGACCTCTGCTGGTGATGTACTGTAGTTGTCACCACAGCAAAGAGCTTTGCCAAAACACCCATCAGGTCTGGCCCCCTGCTGGTGCAAACACTACTCACAGTCATGCACTGGAGGGTGCATATGACGCCTACTAAATGAGCATACATCATTGCATGAATGCACCGCTGGACAGAGGCTCATATGCGCAAGTGCATGAAATTAAAATGTGAAATGAAATTGCATGAGGATGACATTTACTATGAGTGATTCTGACTTCAACATCTGGATGTGCCATTTGGCAGGATCCCCTATGAGGTAACCTCTATAGCGCCCTCTTTACATGGCTCTGATACACTCATTGGCCGGCACCGTTCACTCAGGAAGTATAAGCACATTTTAACTTGTTTGATTATATTTTACATTATTATAAAGAAATTAGTCAGTTTCATGGTTTATATTAAGGTATGGAGATCTATTTAAGGTTTTATTGCATGTTTGCTTATTTATTGATGTTATTGCATGTGTGCATTTGTTTTTTATTGCTTGAATTGTGTGTTTCATTGTTTTCTTATGTGTACCACGTATCAAAGACATATGTCTGGCTGTCTATCTATGCTTAAGTTGTGTGTTTAATTGTTTTCTTATGTGCATGTGAGGAACAGTGTTAAGGACTTTCAGCTTTGCTTAATTGATGGTCTCCACCCCACCAGCAGGATAGGTCAGTACCTCCCAGTGCTATTCTGACATCTCAAACACTTAAATGATATAAATAAATACATTCTTCTTCTTGCCAGGTAAACGGAAACAAAAAAGCTTCTCTATCCCCTTACTTTTAATTAAAACACCTCCATCTGCCTAACTAATGAAATTGGTATAATCATCGAGTTTGAAAGTTAATCTAACAACCCCCATAATTATTCTGTACAGGCTATTCTGGTAAGTCTGTTTTCTGCCCCAATGTTCAAGATAACAGAACTGAACAGTCTTGTAAGTAAAGGACAAAATCATTTTATTTTTAATATTCATGCTGATAGTGCAAAACATGGCATTATTATTATTATTATTATTATTATTATTATTACATACTGTTCCCTGAAGATACTGTCTAATTAAATGTGAAACTTCCTCGAAATGGCCATTATAGGTTAACATATCAACTCGTACAATACAATCACTTAATTGTGCAATACAAAAGTGGACTGTTGGCAACAGGAAAGGCAGAAGAACATAAGTACAGTAATGTGTCAGTGAGCTATACAAATACAAAAATGGCACGAAAAATAACAAACTTGGTTCCTTCAAAATTGGTTCATACAAAAGAAGGGTAAAAACGAGCTAAAAATCTACAGTACAGAAAGGGATTGTCTCGCTACATAGTATGTCTTCCGATTGTTCTTCATTTGCCCAGAGATTTGTCCAGGTTGGTCTTGATAGCATCCAGGAAGTCTGATGTGTTGACATAATGTTCATTCAGCTTGCAGCTGCAAGATCACAGTGCAAAGGTTACATTTGTAATAAATTATCAAATCTGTCCATCAGAAAAAGTTTCCTAAAAACAGACCACACACATACAACACACACTTAGCATGACTGAGGGATCTGAAAATGTAAACTCACTTGGCCAAGCCATGGATGCAGCCTGCGAGGTCCTTGGTCATCACACCATTTTCCACCGTTTCCACGCAGACTTTTTCTAACGTCTGGGAGAACCTGGATAGCGACAATGCAGAGTGACAAATTATAATGATGATGTAGTGTCATTTACTAATGTAAATGACAGTAATCAGATAGCATACTTTATCAAATCAGGATTTCCGTCCAGTTTGCCTCTGTGCTCCAGTCCTCTGGTCCAAGCAAAGATGCTAGCAATGGGGTTGGTACTGGTTGATCTTCCCTACAAAGCAAAGGACACAGTGAAAGTTAGTAACTGAAACTTCAGCATGTATTGTGGTTGCTTTGCATTCAGGTCTATTGATGCTACTGTGGATAGAGACGACAGTATCTCTGCCTCTTCCACCATGAGATTTATGGGATGGATTTCCTGAGTGAAAAAGGTGTAAAATGGTGAGTCTAGTCTGTTTGATTCTGAAGGACATGCAGCATAACCTGAGATTTACTATTAATGACATGGATCACTGGAAAAAAAAAAAGTTCTGCTTTCAAACTCCATTGTAGCTCTCCTGAAAATATTACAAAATGACATAGTGTTGAATACATTTAACCAGTTATCTGTGGGAATAACAAAAATACCCCACCTAACAACAAACACTTAATCTAATAGGTTCTACACTGAAACACCTGTAAACTGCAATTTAGGGTAATTTGGTTGACAAAAACAACAAACAAAAGCTGGTGGATCTTACCCTCTGGTGTTCACGGTAGTGCCTGGTGACGGTGCCGTGGGCAGCCTCGGACTCGATAGTCTTGTCATCAGGACACACTAGTACTGAGGTCATGAGACCTAGAGAACCAAAACCTGGACCCAACACACAGACAAACCTGCCATCACAAGGCTATCCCATCACTAAAATAAGCCCATGCACAAAACATGAGATGTAGCTCAGATGTAAATAATGTGACATTGCGTCATCGTGGCCTTCGCTGAGAAAGCAGGGCAATAGCACAACTGTCTACCCATCATCAAGTTGAAGTGCACTTACCCTGAGCAAGAATGTCTGACTGCACATCTCCATCGTAATTCTTGCAGGCCCAAACGAATCCTCCAGAAGACTTCAGGACC